>JAJJWW010001750.1:0-41091 GCA_023531295.1 Papaver armeniacum | reverse complement strand
TGACGAGGAAGCGAAAAGCATAGCGCCTTGCTGGAATGCCGTTGATTTATTGCAAGGCACCGGTGGACTTCCTTCTTTTCTGACAAACGGATGGTCATCAGCTGTAGGTGCAAAGGCTAGCTATTTCACCGAAGTAGTTTTTCAGTATAATTAGCACCAGTAGTTTAGACTAAGTCTTATGGGCTAGATTGGAGGTGCTAGATTAGCACTTAAGTGTTGCAATTCGAAAAAAAAGCGTAGCAAAAAAGTTAACACTAGTTCTCTCTCCTAGCAGTTGCTAGCATGTGAACTAGTGTTGGAAAACAATTAATAAAAAGGATTTTTAAGGTTTTAATAAAATTATAAGTTATTGTTTTCTTTTGTGAATGAAAAAAAAACGTATTAGTCCACATTGTGGAGTTTCCACCTTTTAGTTGTTTTAAGAGACTATATAAGCTTTTTAGTCCCACATTGGGGAGTTCTTCTTCTTAAGTTGTCTTGTTCCATTATATAAACAAATTTACTACTTTTGTAAAAATCATGGGAAAGGGGTTGCTCCTTATTGTAGAGGGACCCCTAAGGAAAATATTTTATGGTCGTTTCTTAAGTGTTCGCGATTTTCCTTAACGGTTTTTTTTCGGAGTTGCCAAGCTCAAGTTGAGCATCTACTACATATGCTAGTAGTAGGTGTAGTAGGGTGTTTTATCCTGGAGATATCCGTCCTGTGAGGGCTATAGCATCACTCTTGAGTGTAGCCGGGCGCTAATGTCTTAAGGGCAGCGTGTTGAACACGTGACTCACTCTTCTTTTCCAAAGTTTTGCCTTGTTCTTTGTTGCGGAGATTTGGGGAGCTCGTCGTTTCATCAAATCGATCACTTCCACTATAAAGGAGCTAAGTATCAATAACTTTTGCTTATTTGATTTTTCCTTGTTTTTGATTATTGCACCCAACAATCTTAAGACATTACAATTTGTAATAATCAAGAATGGTTGATTGGTTTGTGAATCATGGATGTTAATTATGGAGTGAAAAACAGAAAACGAATTTTTGGTCAGCTGTAGAGTTTCGAATTTATCTCTCAACCTAAAAGGAATTTCGACGAACCCTTTTGGCACAACGTAGAGGACATCCTGATAGTTACCCACGTAAAATTTCAGAATTTTTGGAGTTGTAAAAGTATTTTTGATATTTTACAAAACATAGAAACGTTCCTGAAAATTCTGACGGGCAGAAATATTTTATTAACTAAAGTAGTTTTTATGGGGTAACCATGAGTTTTTGATATGGTGGTTCAAACGAAGTTTGTAAATCTAGATATTATCTTCAAAACTCATATTTTATCTTCTCATTTGGAACTAAGGTTTTTGAGATGTGGTGTATTAGGTGATTGGGAAATTACCATCTTCGTAGTCAGTATGAGCAGAAGATTATAACATGAACCTGGAAAGGGACATGGCTAACGCATGTGGATGAACACAATTTTTCCAAAGTCGACAAAGGTTGGATCATCAAACTCAACTCTAAGCGTAGTCTTCTTAAGAAAGGTATGTTTCATAAACTCGAATCTAGCATTACTTTAATTAAGGGGTGATTTCTATGTGTGTAAAATCTTAGCCATACGGCAGTAAATTGTAGGCAACATAAAAACCTTAATTACTAGATAGTTAATGCTAATTTAGTTGAAACAAACTAGTATGAGTTCAGTGGCATGATGTCGGAAGTTAGTTTAATAACTAATGTGAGAGACATTAGGTGGACTTTGGAGCCACCAAGCATGTTTGTTGAAGCAGAGACTTGTTCACCTCCTATCGGAGAGGATAGGAGATGTCGAAAACTCTATATGAGTAACTCACCTGCGGAGGTTGCATAAAAGGAAAGGTCGACGAGAAGCTCATATACGTAATATTCTCACATTGAATGAAGTTTTCATGTTAGGGCATATGCAAGAATCTTGTATCTTGTTCTGTTGTAGATGGTAAAAGGCTTAAGATATTAATTGAATATGGAAAACTTGTCTTACCTAAGGGCATGTGATTTTGAAGGAAACGTTATAAGACTTAAGGTCAATATAAACAACGAAAAATTGATGAAGTAGTTGATTCTTGTGTTTTCTTTTGTGTGATTGAATGTTTTGCATGGTAGACATGGAACCGTAAACTTATATAAGTCAATGCATAAAGCGGGAAGTGTAGGCTGCATACCCAAATTTAGTTTGGATATTGAACACAAAAGTTAAATATTCGTAGAACCAAAATATGCTATAAAACCTTTTAGCAATATTGCTCAGGTAATTCTAAGCCCTTAGAATTAATTCGATTAGACCTAGTTGACATGAAATCAAACCAAACTAAGGTGGTAAAAGGTGTTTTTATAACTTTCATAGATGATTGTACGAGTACTATCTTGTATACTTAGGGGTAAGGATGATGCCTTAGAAGCCTTAAGAGTATAAACTTGAAATTGAAAGCAAAGTATATGTTACCACTAAAAAGAGTTAGGTCTCGAACATGATGGCAAATATGAAATTCATATAGGAGAACTTTACTTGTTAGATGGCATTATTGATGAGATCACACCTCATATTCACCGTAGTCTAATGGTATAGTTGATCGTAAGAACAGAACCATTAAGGAGATGATTTATGCCATGTTGATTAAAGGATTCCACCACCAACTTATGGGGAGGTCGTCCTCGATTTTAATATATCCCGAATAGAGTAACCTTTAAAGGATTAGATAAAATTCATATGTTTATGAAAGATAGACAACCTTCTTATGCATACATCAAAGTGTGGGGGTGTATAGATAAGATATCCCGAGTACCCTCTTGAATATAGTTTTTGGTTGTGAGTTCACTTTTCCGACTTTGGTGTGAATACTATTATGGAATCTAGGGATCTTTGAGTTCTTTGAACATGTTTATTCTTAATCATGTACCTCATTAGAGATGTGATGTTGATCCCCTAGATTTATTTTCAAATATTCATAACTTATCTTTAAGGAAGATGAATTAGAGTTGATCTAGGAGAAGTAAAGATTAGAACCAGACTTCTTATGGACTGACTTAATAAGCATAGCTTAATCGGAGCTCCAGGACTCGTAAAGAAGCCATAACATCTATTGAAACCCCATTTTGGTAAGAAGCTTCATTTAGTGAAATGGACTCGGTCAAATCGAACCCAGGACTTGGGAGCTTGCTAGTTTACCTCTAGGAGTAAGACCATGTGATGTAAATGAGTCGAAACGTTAGATATATGGAACTGTGGAAAGTATTAGGCTAAGCTGGTAGCTAAAGGATATAAATTAAAAGAATGTGTAAATTTCCTTGATTCTTATTCACTTGTGACGAGAATTACTTCTCTTGAGATGCTAATTGATATTGCTGCCATAAACAACTTGGTGATACATCGGATGGATATTAAGACAACTTTTTTATAACTGTGAATTAGATAAAGAAATTTACATAGACCAACCTGAGGACTTTGTAGTGAAAGGTTATGAAGACAAAGTTTGTAAGTTGAACAAATCTTTGTATGGTTTTCAAATAAGCACGTAAAACAAGGACATGGAAAATTTGATCATGAGATAATGTGTAGTGGATTTAAGTTAATGAATCGACAAGTATATTTATAAGTAACTTGTTAAGGATGCCCCGTGTGATTGTATGCTTGTATGTTGATATGTTTATACTTGATACAAACATAGAAGTGATTAATTCCACTAAAACCATGCACTAAATGAGAACGTTGACTTGAAAGACTAAGGCTTTTTGATGTAATCTTAGGGATGAGGATTAAAAGATAATTAAACATTTATAGTCTTAGTCATTCTCATTATGTTGAATTTGTGCTAAAGAGATACAATCAGTCCTGATTATTGTAAGCTGCAGCACTTCAATACGATTCTTCTCGTAGACTCAAGAAAAATAAGAAAAATGGAGTATCTTAACTTGAATACTCAAGAGTTATAGGATGTCGATGAATTTAATGAAGCGTAAGAGTCCGGACATTGCCTATATTGTGAGTAAGTTAAGTAGATATACTTGTAGTCAGAGCAAGAGCATTGGGATGCACTTAGTAGAGTATTATGGTACCTAAAATACTCTATTACCTTTTATTTGATTTATGAAAGGTATCTTGTTGTCCTTGAGGGACTTTATGATGCAAAGCGGATAGTTGACTCGTAGGAGTCTAAGTCTACGAGTGGATATGTTTTCACTCTAGCATGAGGGTTTGTTTTTGGAAGATTTCCAAACAAACATATATTGCTCAATTAATTATGGAATCTAAGAGTATTGTGTTAGATAAAGCACGAGAGGGGGCCGAGTGCCTAAGATGCTTTTAGAAGACATTCCTCTCTCGGCATAGCCTGTGCCAGCTATATCTATACATTGTGTTAGCCAAGCTATAATAGCTAAAGCTAAAAATAACTAATCTCAATCGGCATTATTTCCATTGATTGGATAAAGTCCAAGGAGAATATCGCGCAACCTTTGACGAAAGGTTTATCCAAAGAGATAGTTAGAAATGCATCGAGGGGGATGGGGCTTAAGCTCATAAATTAAACTTGCCATGAAGGATACTCAACCTTGCTTTATTTGGAGATCCCATGATCAAGGTTTCGAATGAGACAACTAATTTGTGGTGGGTAAAGGTAAACACTATCGAGAGAATTTCATTCTCTTGTCCCTTCCTATGGTGTAGACGTGATAGTGTGATCGCATGTGAAGGATGACTTTTAAGAAGTCTTAATGAGTTCTATAGTTTCAATTTAAGATTGAAGTGGGGTGTAGCAGAACACTCTTTATGGAAACTCACCTATCTGAATGAGGAAGTGGGGCCGCTTCTATGAGAATATGAGCTTTGATTCTCTAGAGCATTCGAGAAACGGATATGTCCAGGGCCAAATTGGACAAAAAGCACACGAGCTTGACAAAAATTACATCAAACGCTAGCAGTTCAAGACATAGTTCACTTGTCTCTAGCAAGTAATTCATTAATATCTCACTAATCAAAGGTTCAAGACCTCATGGACACCTCTCGCCTAAAATGGTATTTCCTGCGCTTTTTATGTGGTTTTCGTTTTGATGGTTTTGGTATTCTGGAACTTAGGATCTAAGGATCACTAAGGGTTCACTAGTTCATGCTTTTTCACTTTGGTGAAAGAAACCGTTAGTCTCACTTGTGAGGAACTAAAGATGAAAGATCTCTATATATACTATATGATTGTTGCAATCCATAGTATGACCACAGGGGTCAACACACTATTGTGTGATGGAGATGACGTTGGAATGGCTAGTATGACTTGACAGATACACGATTTATCCGTCTTTCAGCCCGGTTCGGCCGTGAGATTGGATTGTTGATTTACCAAGATCTATCCGTGTTTTCGTGTTTTTATTGAGTTTTCATTCATGTGGGGGATTGTTGGAAAACAATTAATAAAAAGGATTTTTAAGGTTTTAATAAAATTATAAGTTATTGTTTTCTTTTGTGAATGAAAAAAAACGTATTAGTCCCACATTGTGGAGTTTCCACCTTTTAGTTGTTTTAAGAGACTATATAAGCTTTTTAGTCCCACATTGGGGAGTTCTTCTTCTTAAGTTGTCTTGTTCCATTATATAAACAAATTTACTACTTTTGTAAAAATCATGGGAAAGGGGTTGCTCCTTATTGTAGAGGACCCCTAAGGGAAAATATTTTATGGTCGTTTCTTAAGTGTTCGCGATTTTCCTTAACGGTTTTTTCGGAGTTGCCAAGCTCAAGTTGAGCATCTACTACATATGCTAGTAGTAGGTTGTTTTATCCTGGCATCACTCTTGATAGTGTAGCCGAGCGCTAATTTCTTAAAGGCAGCGTGTTGAACACGTGACTCACTCTGTTTTTTTTTCCAAAGTTTTGCCTTGTTGCCTTTATTGCGGAGATTTGGGGAGCTCGTCCGTTTCATCAAATCGATCACTTCCACTATAAAGGAGCTAAGTATCAATAACTTTTGCTTATTTGATTTTTCCTTGTTTTTGATTATTGCACCCAACAACTAGCATGCTAGATAGTTACGCTGAATGATTCAGCGCTTGAAAAATAACCTTTTCGCGGAATGGTTCAGCGCTGAGGGGTTTATTTTTGATCGGCGATCTCCGATTTGTGCGCGAATGGTTTAGCTACCCGGGTCTTGAATGGTTCAAATAGGCGCGGAATGGTTCAAATAGCTAAGTTGACGTGGACTGCTAATCTAGCTGCTAGATTAGCACTCCCATAAGACTTAGGAGGTATTTCTGACTGCTAATCTAGGTGCTAATCTAGGTGCTAGACTAGCACCCCATAAGACTTAGTCTTATGGACTTGCATTATTTATAAACTCCTGTTGTTCTGTGTTTACATTTCTTTACATGATCGGTCCAACTTTATGGGATTTTAAAAGTAATTTTCAGCTACCTAGCTGTTTGGTAATAATCGATAATGAAGAAGCTTAATTATTGAAGGGGTCAGGTCATGTACTGCAAGGTATTTGCACTGGACTTGCAAATGATAAGATTTGTGGTTAGAATATTCGGTAGTGCAACTCTCAGTCTTTTAATATTCATATAGGGTACAGTACATACAGCTAAAAGGAAACCAAGGAAGCTATTAAAGACCAGACCATAAGCCATATACGTAAACATAACAATTTAAAGGTCTTAAATTACCATTATCTGCTTTTTATATGCTCGAAGGACCTTTACTAAAAAATGAGCAGTAGGAGACTAGCTAAAAGAGATTGCAAAAAAAAAAAAAAAGTACTCACACAAGTCTAGTAATTATTACGAGGGATTCTTAACAGACCACATAAAAAAAAAACTCTTAAAAACCGTCGTCTCACATTTAGTAGGCCCTACCATCTGAGAATTTATAGGGTGGGTTTTTTTGGGTCCTACTGTTATTAGTGAGAGGTTTTTTGGTGTTTTTTCGCGGTTATACAGGGCCGGCCCTGAGGCAAAGTCAATGAAGGTTGACTTCGGGCAGCATCCAACAGGGGCAGCAAAATTAGTTTTTTGTTTAAGGTGATTTTGTTTTAAGAACCAAAATGAAGAATTAAATCGTGATAACAAATAATAAAAAGGACTTATTTTTAAGATTTTTAGGGGTGTATTGTAAATAAAAAGTCCTTTAATGGTTTGATACTAATTATATAAGAAGTTCCGTATATATTTCAGAGACCCATTTTTTGTCTCGACTCTCTAGAAAATTTTCTCCGTTCTTCCTTCTGCTTTCTAGTTTCTTACCCTACAACAGTTCCACTTGAGCCACTATCCCCACGGCAAGTAAAACTAAACCCCAAATTCAATCATAAGAATAGATTGTCATTTACATTCTATGTTTGATGTTGAATCTAATCTTTTAATTTTTAGTTAGTATTACTTAATTGTATTTTTAGGGAAAAGATCTTTGACCCCAGTCCAATCATAAGAACAAATTATCATGTATATTCTATAATCTTTTGATTTTCTATAAGTATTATTTAAAATTTAGTATTTGATTTTTTTGTATTTTTGGTTATATGATGTGTAGGATTGAACGCTAGGGAAGGGAATTGTGCAACCACATCAACTGTTAGCGAGAATTTGAAGCGAGATAAGCGGGAGAACAAAATACTTGCGGATAGTGTATTTGGAGAAGTTTTACAATCTGCTCAAGTGAGATTTTGATGAATGATGGTAGATGGATGATTCATTGGAACTTTGAGTTATTGATTTTGGTTCTCCCATGTTCGATTTATAGGAAGGGATTGTTATACCTCCATATGGGTTGCACTTGTTGTTCGTTTAAGGCCTGGTGTTTGGGAATACATAGGCGTCAATGTGGACGAGTTGGATATTGAGGAGCTGACTGGTTTTGAGTATTTGTCAAAGAAGACCTGGTGAATGTAAGGTAAACAGGGATGGGAAAAGATGCAATTGCCATGACTAGTTTTGCTAAATGTTACGTGTGCGGTCTTTCGAGAATGATAATGATTTGTGTTTCTGATAATGGTATGAATGATCATGAGAATGATGGAAGTGCGATAATAATATGAATGATCTCAACGGAATGATGGTGTCCATGATATTGCTTGCCATTTCATCATATATGCCTCAGTAGAAAGAAGTTTTCTAAGCTAAAGTTGATCTTATCGACAACAGGGATTATTGGGATGGGGCAACAATTTTGCCTCTTCCGTCAGGAACAAATAAATATCGGGGGCCGGGACCCCGGTTATACGCTGAGAATTTTACCTATGGAACATACATGACATATGCGATAATCCATGGAGACTCAATTTTTGTAAGGCTTGGACATCTAGCCCCATTCACTTTACGGTTAAACTGTGATTGTTGATTTTTTTTTTTCTTCGCTATTTCGTTTAGCCGCTCACACATATTTTACGACCAATCGTAAACATCAATGGTAGAAAGGTAAACAACTATGTATTTTTTGTTTTTTTGATACACGTGGACAGTTTTAAAGGTTAGATCATCTATTAATGGAATCATTATAAATCGATTTTATGTCATGAGACAAATTTTATATCACATTTTTGAGAAAGTTTATGATCCCAAAGGATAAACTTTGTCGTGGAATTTATAATCAGTTTGATGATTTTAGATGGTTAAACTTTAGCTAAAACAAAAATTGACTGTCATTTTGGGTACATTCTTTATTGACTTTGTTCACATGACATTTCAACGGGGCCGTCGCTGGCTATAGGCCAGCTAGGCACTGACCTAGGCCCCCAAAATCTTGGGCCCCAAATTGTAAATGATATTGATATAGAATACGTTTGAAACTCTTTAAAAATATCGGTTTCATGATGTGTGAGTCAGCAGTGACCACGAAATCCACCGAAAATTAAATAAAGTTTCTTTTTGATAACTGTATATTAGAAGTATTTGAGCTTTGGGTATATTGCAATTTGGGGAACAACTGATTTTATGACTTGCTAAATGCCCATTTAGTTCAAGATGTATTTTTTTTTTCTTTCCAAATTTTATTTAGTTATCTTGCTTTAGGCCTTTATCTTTTAAGATTTACTCACTGGTTCAACCTTTATTTTTATTTTTTTTGATAGGTCAAATAGAAATTGTTGCAACTGTAACAATAAAACACTAAAAGAAGATGTGAAGATGTTAGAAATAAATTTTCTGAAAGGTAAATAAACACTCAAATGGACAGCAAACAGAGGAAAGAGTCACGTGTTCAACAAAATAGCGAAGAAAAAAAAAAACGATAGTTGACCGGTACGCCTCAAGAATGAGTGATGCCTATACCCCGTGGTCAAGTCGTATCCAGGATAAAACTACCCGTTGCAAGCACTTTTAAGCACTACGATTTTGCCCACTCTTCTGAACTCAACAAAGAATGGCACAAAGAAATGAAAATACCACACGAGAGGAGAGAGACGAAAAGAAGAGGATAGTAGCTCTTACGGGACACAAATTGAAATGAAGAAGTCGAGTGGTTTATATAGGGGAGAAGAGAGAGGTCGAATTGATGTGCATTAAGAGTGCATTAAAGAGAGAATAAATCATAATTAATGACAAAATAAATTCGAATTAATTTCAAGATTTTCCATAACAGCAATAAAACGGCCATGCACATAATGTCGACATTGAGAAAAACGGAAAGAAATAATTCTCTCCAGGTCATACGCCCCCCCATAATTAATGACAAAATAGAATTTAATTTAAATTCTTTTAGAAATAATTCAAAGGAAATTTTGCCAAAAAAGGAATGTCTTGGTTGACCTGTCCACGATGGTGGCACGAGCCCGAAACAAAAATATTTCGGGCCACCCGTTCCACCCACATTGTTTTACTAACTATCCATAAAGGAATAGCTATATAGTGGATATCATCTTTAGTTATACCCAATGTGGGACTAAAGGACCTATTTCATTCACTCATAGAAAATGAGTAAGAGCTCTTAGGGACCCAAAGGTCCTAAGTTCCATTCCCACCAAGACCATAAAATCAAAACATTAAAAATTCATTTTCTCCAACAGAAATTTCATTGAAAAAAGGCACTTAAGAGGGATACCTTAGCCCAATGATTACAACCGGACAAAAAAGTGGAATCGAAAGAGGATTCATCTTTTTAAGTCTTTGCTCTTTAAACTTAGTTTATGTTGCGTTGTTACTGTTGCCAAATGGTGATTATTAAATTTTAATTGTTAGTTAACTGACATGAACATACGAATTTGGGATGTTTGTGTACATGTTCTGTATATTTTCATTCTTGAAGTGACCAAATATCAATTCCAATGATGGGCCTGGAAACAAAAAATGCAAGAGTGATGCTTCTAAAATAAAGACAAAAATAAGAGTCGAAAAACTTAACAGTTCTCTGCGAGGAGCAATGAATAATGATGACAACCATGAGAAACAATGAATGACAGTGGCGAACCGTGGGCAAATTTGGTTAATGAGATGCAGACAAGTGGTGACCTTTTAGACAACGATGAGAATGCATTTAGGAAAAATGAAGAACCAAGGTGTCCAGAATTGTCACCACCAAATACAAATGAGATTAGGCAAGATGAAGAACAAATGAGGCTATAATCGTCACCATCTAATACACATGAGATTGGGCAAAATGAAGTTGAACATGAAGAATATTGACCAGTGAATATTTATGATCCGGAAAATTAGGGTAACAATATTAACCAAAATTTAAGAGATATTTGGGTAAAGAAAGATCCAATAAGAAAAGCATATAAGAATTTTCGGTTTCCTTTATATAAATATATATATCATATATATATATATATATATATATATGTAGATGCTTCAATCATGATCACTATATACGGAAAATGGATAATGGGAAATTCAGGACAGGAAATAGCAACAGAGAAAGTTTATTTTGCTGATATAGGCCCCAGTTTCAGTAAGTTCGCCTAAGGTCTTTAAAAACTTTGTTACGGCCCTGCATTTGAACTTCGCCCTTTTGTTTTAATTACTAGTTTCTCACCCGTGCGATGCACGGGTCTTTTTCTTGCATACAGAATGTTGGACGCTTATTATCAGGAGCGGCCCTGATATATTGATGCCCCCAAGTAAATCTACAAAATGATGCCCCTATATACAAAAAAAAATAAAAATATTGTTAGATCATTTCCTTAACACCATGATTATAAGCGTAATATAATAAAGAGATGAACTAAGAAGAAAAATAAAATTTACTAATTAGGCGTAAAAACTGTTCTTCGGGCATTTTCCGAAGCAAAGTCTCTAACAATAGGCTTACAATCAAGTAATTCAGCTATTTCTTTTTCAATGGCTATCATAGCTAATCCATTTAACCTCTTATCGCATTGTAGATCGAAGATATGTTTTGATTAATTTTAATTTGGAAAAGCTTCTTTCTCGCAAAACAATCAGAATCGGTACATATATTTTATTTCTTAATGTGTGTACGTGTCACATATTACCTAATAAAACAGTCAAATCAATTTAATAGCCAATTAAGGGAGTATTCTCTCCATAACTCTCTCTACAGGAGATTTTCTTCTTTTTCTTTTGTTTCCCTTGTAATGTGTTAATAATCCCTGATTTACATTAACTTTTTGAACTGAAACGGGAAAATAATTTTTTTATGCCCCGAACATTTGCTACTCGTAGTCTTCGTTTCTACTGCTTCTAGTCGAGGATGACACCCACCTAATCATAAAGAATATGAATATTGAACCCTTATTATAAAGAATATCAGCATGACCAAATGATACTCTCTTCCCACAAATAAAAAAATCAATAAGCTAATGTCTGAGTTCTTTGACCCATAATAGTAGTTAAACTTTTGTTCATAGCTTCCCGGCAAAAAGTTTCAAGATATTCCAAACAAAACTGATTCGAGTGTGTGACATATCTAATATCTGGGGTTCTCATATTATTGTGTAATAACAAAATTGGCATGGTGATCTAAAAGTAGAGGCTCCGCTAAGATGTGAATTTTTTTTTTCCTCATCCTAACTCTAACTGTACATGGTACATCATGAATAAAATTATTTATATGTGCAAACTACTTTGTTTATTTTACTCCCACTGAAAAAAGTTTATTTAGGTAATGCTTATTACACATGCGAGAAAAATGGAAAAGGAAATCAGAATAACTTAGAAAGTTACGTTATGGACATAATTTTCATTTTATTCGTTATTCACAGCTGATCCATTAGTCCTGTCGGTAGCCTGATTTACACTAACCTGTACATCATTCATGTAACGTGAATAGTTTCATCTATTGTAGTACGGCATTGGGCCCGTACCCACAAATACTCCTACATTGTTAACAAATACCATTGGCTGGTCATTTTGAACCCCTAAGTTGCACTATCAAATGACCCAATTAACAAATTTTACATTCTTTCTTGAAACTACAAATTTAAATCAACATCGGACCGTCAAGAAAATCCACCTGAGATACTACTTGGTGTTCACCAACAGATACCATAGACATATTTCTTAAACGTTAAGTGAAAATTAACGTATAGCCGATGACATGACATATTTATAATGTAACGCCATGACATGTGATTGCCTAGGAAATATCTTCAAGACTTCAGCTTTCAAATTGACTTAGTTCAACAAACCAAGTTATAGAGAGAACTTGTGGCGAATGTTTTTTTTTTTTTTTTTATGCTAGGCATAGGCCCGTCCTGCCCCTGGCAGCGTAGCCACCGACTTACTCCCCACTGAGCAAAATGTTCAATTATTAACGTAAGAAAAACGGATGGTTGTGAGCAAACAACAAAGCATACAAAAAAAGAGTAAAATGTTACTGCCAAGAAATTCAAATACAAAGGTTGTGTAGTTTCCAGAATGAGTCTGTTCACTAATAACCGTTAACCAAACGAAATCTAAAGTAGTTTTGAATCCCATATTTCCATGACATATTTGAAACATATAAAGACAAGCAACGCATTAATGCCTAAACCAATAACCCGGAGTTTGATTTCCATGACATATCTGAAACATATAAAGACAATCAAACGAATTGATACCTAAACCAAGAACCTGGAGTTTGGTAAGAAAATCTTGGTCCCTTGCGATCCATGTTATTCAATGGCTTGGACTGGTTAACCGAAATCCATGTTAGAAATCCCACAGTTTCGCATAAATCATGAACCCCTACTCTTGACTGTGGAGGAACTATCATCAATAGTCAAAAAAACACCAAGAACATTGTAAAAAAAAAAAATCATAATCATAATCATGTACCTTTAGCTCAGATTATCGCAGCCATTGATCACACCTTGGAGCTCTATGCAAAACCAGACATGTCGCGGCCATTGTTCACCTGATGAGAGCTTCATGCAAAACAAAAAGCAATTTTTTTAGAAAACAAAACCCTAAAAACGAAAACAACAAAACCCTACAAGAAAAAAGAACACCAAAACTTTGGGATTTCGGGTTGACCGAAATCCATGTTAGAAATTCCACAGTTGATTGTGGAGGAACTATCATCAATAGTAAAAAAAAATACCAAGAATACTGTTTAAAAAAAAATAATCATAATCATGTACCTTGAATGAGTTTGTTTGCTACAAAATAGCCGATATCAAATCTTTTAGCTCAGATTGTCGCAGTCATTGATCACACCTTGGAGCTCTATGCAAAAACCAGACATGCCGCGGCCAATGTTCACCTTGATGAGAGCTTCATGCAAAACAAAAAGTGATTTTTTTTAGAAAACAAAACCCTAAAAACAAAAACAACAAAACCACAACAAGAAAAAAGAACACCAAAACTTTGGGATTTCGCGTTGGCTTGAGTGATTTATATAGGGAGCAACCAAGCTTTCCAAAATAAAAAAAATGAAGATAATTTGGAAATCTTGGAATGTACTACTATGAAGGAAAAAATCTTGTGATTTTTGGAATGTATATATTTTTATAAAGAATAGAAAAAATATAGTATATCTATTTTACTTTTGGAACGTAATATCGAAAAAATTGTTATTAAACTCTCCTAAATAAAAGACGTGCATCTTTGTATAATCAAAAAAATATAATATATTCTTAATTAATTTCTATTGTTATTCTCTTGTAGTGTAACATTAAAAAAGTAAAATATATTCGGGTGCTTTCTATAGAGGGCATCCAATCCCGGAATTTCTAGAAAAAGGAAATATAATTAGGGAAAAAAATATTCTAGTTTAGGAAACAACATCTTGGAAGTTACAAAACTTCAGTGTTGTAATTTTGGATAGGCAAAATTATTCTCTCACCATCATAAATAGTGGTTGGTAATATTTTAGTATAAAAATATATTACATATCCATGTATAACAAAATTAGAATTTAGTTTTATTTAATGAAAAATTATGTTAAATTTATTTTCTTTTTAATTATGGTATGAACAAAATTAAGAAAAGTAATATGAAAATGATGTTTATTATTTTGTTATTGCTTGAATTTTTGTAAGCTCGTTTTTGTATTAGCTCGCTTTACATTTAAATTCTTGTTTCAATTTTTTGTTTCAGATTTTAACAGTTCTATAATTTTTCATTTTTGGACAGGATCACTTAAAATATTGTTTGCAAGAAAGATACAATGATTCAAAGGTTAGTACCCATGACCAATTTTTTAATTTTAGTTTTTCCAATTCTTATCAGAAGTTTAATCTTATTCTACAGTTTTAATTGATTGAATGGAGTTGTAATTAGGAAAAGAACGATTCTTAGAACTGTAATCGGACATTGGACATTTTTTTTATATATTTTTCATTTATAAATTATGCAATTGCTTATGTAATTGATGCATGATTGATTTAACTTTTTGATTCTTACGATTTCGTGAATGTGCGATTGATTTAATGTATTTTTGGCAAGATTATACTTTTTGAGATAATTGTTTTGGGTAAAAAAAATATCCGCTTTCCATTAAAAAATATGGTGGGGCTGGAAAACATTTTCGGCATTTCCTTTGGGGCATGTAAAAAAAAATTCCTTTAAAAAGTTTAGTGGGGCCAGAATCAACCAGAAACTCCGATTAACCACGTCGCTCGAAAAAACTCTATTTTTATATAGAGAATATAGAGAATGTATATGTATGGTATGCAGCGAGAGACGATATTCAAGTAGTGGGGCCACTAGTTACTACTCAACAAACCAAACCAAGACTGTTTTTGAAGGTTTTACCTATTTCCTATCACCATTTTTCCTAAATCCCACCCAACTACACAAATCAAATTTTATGTAACTCTCTCTAGGGTGGGTGAACAAAACTCAAAATACTCTCTAATCTTGGTAATTGATTTAAACTCTTATCACCACTACCATCACCAAATTAATCATATTTGCAACCATTTTAATTAAGTTTGGAGGTTGTATTGCAATTTATTTATTTTTTATTTCTTTAATAACATGGACAACCAAAGTAAAAAAAAAATCATCGATTTAAAAATTGTTATATTTGGGGGAAATTGAATCGGATGAAAACCTAATTGAATTAAGAATACCCATGAAATTTATATGTTTTCTTAATTAATGAGAATCAGTTCAAGGTCAAAAACTGGTATCATTCATTTCCATATAAAAACGAAAAATCTAATACAAAAAGAAATTAAATAATCAATTGCATAATCAGACTGTATAGTTCTTGTGTTGTTTTTCAATTTGGGTACGGACCCTTGATCACCCATCTTTGAAAATATTGGATATGTATAAGAGCAGTGATGATATTAATAAATAGGCAGCACATGAGTGACGTACAGTTACACACGCTGCAAGAACAATGAAGTTAGGTTGAGATTTGAGAGGAAGGAGTAAGGAAGACGATTATGAGTTTTGTTTACCCATCCTAGAAAGAGTTACACAAAATTTGATTTGTGTAGTTGGGATGGGATTTAGGGAAAGTGTGGATGGGAAATAGGTAAAACCTTTTTGAATACAAATCTACTTTCGCACAAGCCAAAGTTAGAAGTAATTTGGCTATAATGGTAAAAAATCCAACTGCATTGAAAATTACACTTTATTATTTGTTTTTGTGAGGCATATAATAAAAGATTATTGTTATAGGGAAAGCCAAAACTTTTATGGGGAAAGCTGACTTGGATTTAGGTCAATTGACTTGAAGTCAATTAGGGGGAAATAAAATAACGTGGAAATTTCTGGAGAACCCAAGTCTGGTTCCTCTCTCTTTTAGAAACCCATCATTAAGATGGTATATATTTGTAGCCCAAAATTCACAATGTACGGCTAAGATTATTAGTTTAAGATTTGCTTTGTTATTCCATATTTTAAGATGGACTTAATTAACCTTTATTAGTTAATTATTATTTAGCAAAATTTATAAAAATCGTTAATTGGATAGTGGTCAATCAACGAGATTAATGGGCATCATTTTGAGGCGTTTTTGGTGGGTAGTTTCCTTTTTGACCATATCGTTTTTTTTTCCTAAAATACTTTACCAAATTGCTTCCGTTTTTTCGTTCGCGGCTAGGTCTGATTCTCTTCTTCTTCCACTTGTTCTCTTTTTCGTTTTAGTGGCTAGGTCTGGTTTAGGATAATTTTTTGTGAATGTCTTCTAACAGTAGTGTTAGGATTAATCACCACACATCTTTTATGCGGTCAACGTGTATTCCTAGTCTCCTACCACCATTATATATAACCACATCTCTATCATGCACTGTCATCCTTAATGAAATCATATAGTTGTTGATTTCGCGTGTGGGATTTTTATGGGTTCTCTTTCTTCAGATACATGTTCAGCCAAATGCCCTCAATTGATTTTTTTTTTAAGTCCAGTATCCACCCACTAGGCCGCCCACACCTTACTTGGTTTGATTTCATTAATTTCTCTGTTTACTAAGCTAGTAATAGACGCTTGGCAACGTAAACTGATGAAGCGTTTACACATTTTTAGCTGTATGAAAATTGTGATTATTGCCGACCAAAAAAATTAAATTTCCCCTAATCACATTGCCGGCCAAAAGTTTAAACTTTGAATGAAAATTTTCATTAATCTTGCAACTATAGAATAGGTGAAAACTGGATATTTCCAAAATCTTCCATGGTGAAAACTGAATTTTTCCCAAGTCTCCTTTGGTGAAAACTTAATTTTTCCTAAATCTCGCATGGTGAAAACTGGATTTTTCCTAAATCCTGCACGGTGAAAATTGGATTTTTCCTGAATATCCAAAGGTGATAATTCAATTTTCCTAAATTGTTGGATAATAATTGCGTTTTTCCTAATTCTTAGGGTGATAATTGAGTTTTTTTTAATACTACTCCCCCGTCTATAAAAGATAGGCAGGTTGGTGTGTAAAATAACAATTATTTTAGGGAAGTTAAATGAGTTTTTTTAGGGATTGGAATTATCATAACGGTTTCACGTCAAAAAAATAAAAAATAGGTTTTTGGATTACCAACCTAACGGTTTTAAATTTATAGGAGTTATTTTAGGAATTGAGATTTATCCCAACGGTTTTAAAAGAAAAAGAATTATGGATAATTACTAATATTAAAATAAGATGATAATTACTATAATAAAAGGTTATTATAGTAAAACTAGTAGTTCTAAAACTAATTTTGGGTTTCTAATATAGGGTATCTTAACGATGGGTTACGAATATAAAAAATTTCAAAATTGGGCTAGCCATATATTCCCTAACCTAAAATTTCTTGTACCATTGTTCCGTAGTTGTTCCCTTCGTTTTTTAGTCTTATTTTCAAGCTTCAACAGGATTATTGCTACCGTCGCTGCAAACCTCTGTTCCTGAATGGTTAGTGTCTTTGAATTAGTAGACCAAACATTTGAAATACAAAATCACTAAAAACAAAAAGTTTCCCATATTCTTCATTGGGAATTTCTTTGAACACTTGACCCACGATTACATTATCCGGTATCCTCGATCTATCACGGTAGAATTTCATTTGTATTTTCAAGTCTATTTAAAAAAATCAACAATCTAACGCACATATTGGTTTGATAATTTTAATGAACATTTTTACTACTGTTAGTAGTAATCATATTTATCTTCTTTACGTCAGAGATGATCTTCCAATGGTCAGGGGCGGAACTACGGCTTCTCCTGGCTGAAGCCACCCCAAATCAGCCCAAGTCCATATTTTTATATAGCCTATTCTATATTGGTCCATAAAGTGTGTGCAGATTTTAGGCTTAAGCCAGGGCTGCACCAAATGTCCAGCTCCGCCACTGCCAATGGTGAATCCCCTAAAGTTAGGATTTTGTTTGCAAAGGCGGAAGTAAGAACTATTATTATTAAATGGTTTGGATGGGTGTTCAAAAATCATAAAGTGCATATGAAAGATTCGATTTTTAGGTTGTTGCATAGCATATATCGAGAGTTAACTATATGATTATGTTTATGTTCTTGGTAGAACTTGAGAGAATGAGAAAAAACAACCCGAAGAAAGTAGAGATACGGATGATTTTAAGTTTATATGTTTACGCCCACATAATCGAAAGTCAATCATCAAAGACCCAAAGTCAGCTTTCCCCTTAGACTTTTCGGCTTTCCCTATAACAAAAATCTAATAAAAACCCCTCTCCTCCTCTCACTTCCTCCTCATTTCCCATAACCCTTCTCCCTCTTCTTCTTCTCTAAAGGTGGCGTAGCAGGTGCCATCCATTATGCTGCTGCTCGAGGGAGTACTTGATGTCGAAAATGGATCTGGTATACTTTTAATTGTCTTCTTTCGTTAGATTTGATGGTTCTTGTATGCTTGATTTTTTTCTACTTTTCCCCCCTTCATGTCTCTGTTAGGGTTTTAACTGTTGATTAATTGGAGATTGTTGCTTTTCCGTTGATGAAGGTGTAATGTTTGGGGGTTTTATGAAATGATTATTGGATGATCTTCAAAAATGTTAGTTTTGTTTTGGGGTTTTCTGTTTTCTGGCCTTTGTAAATCCGATGACCTATGAGTAAATGGATCCAGATATTAGTACTAATGGGAATTGATGTTGATAAGCTTAGTAATGGGTATATCTGGGTAAATGGCTCCCAACGATGTTCTTTATTGACTTGGTATTGTTCTGTTTTTTTTTTTTGCTTGTTTATGACCAATGATAATGAGGTGGGGGTTTTAGATTCAATAGTAGGTCTAAGGTTAACACACTGCTCAGTGGCTTAATGTAACTTTATTGTAACAAAAGGTGGTGTGAGGGTATGACCCCATTACGTTAATAATGACTTCTAGTACATAAATTGAAGTTAAAGTTTATATTCTTAAAAATCGGTAAACAGGAGACTTTGCAATTATGCACTTTGTCATGGCGTGTTTTGCAGGTGAAACTCCCCACCCTATGCAGCCATGGGATGGCGCTTGGCCGAGTGGCATATCTTCTTGACATGGGTGCCTATCCTGAAAATTGAAATACTAGATGATTCAAATACAAGTCCTTTGCATCTTGTCGCTATGAAAGGTAGGTCGCGTTCCAACTGATCTGCTAACTTTCCAGATGTGTTATTTGGACACAATAGCCTAAATTGATGTTTTTAACTGTTAAATCATTTTCCATCTCCGTAGGCAGTTGCTGATCCGAATGTTGGACCAAATGGAGTAAAAGCTCTGCTACTTGCAGCTAAAGTGGGGGCAACATAAATCATTAAGGAACTGGTTGAAGCCAGTGCAAATATAGGAAGGGGGGCAACGCAGATCATCAAGCTACTGGTTGAAGCTGGTGCGGGTACAAATGTTACATATCTAGTAAGCTAATTATAATTTGGTATATCTTCATTTAGTGGTTGTATTTTGACATGAAATGCATGGTACACTAATTAAAAAGGATACATCAATGTCACTTATGGTGTCTTGCTTACCAAAGTCAACCTTTTTTGTCACAGCATGGACTAAAGCCAATAGAAGTGGCAGTTGTTAACGGTAATCATAGTGGTGTAGAGATTCTTTTTCCGGTGAATGGCTCCCAACGATGCTCTTAATTAAGAAACCCAAACCTCCAATTTCAGTAATAGGATTCCAAGCACCATCAGTGTTTTTTCTTCAGCCAATTTCTCGGTGGACTCATCCAGTAGGTAGGTATTGATTGATTTTAATTTATTGCAGAGATTCGATTGATAAAAGGTTTTAGGGATATCTAACATCATAGATTTAGCTCTTGAAATTATTGTGATTGGTTCTTCTTGATCATCACCATGAACAATTCCTTTTCGGGTTGTCCAGATGGACCATGTAATAGCAGCAATCAAAGGAAACTGCTCCAGTCTTGAAGGTTGATCTTGATAAGTATTCAGCTGCAACCAAAATTTGACCCACTAGATAAAGGTAAAATCTTGTAATTGATCACTTTGGATGTTTATAAGTTGCCACACCTTTGTTAATTTTTTACAGGTAACTAACGCATGCATAATTGATCGTGACTTCAATTTACATTTAGGACAAATGTATTCAGAGATGTGAATTTTATCATATAGGATTTCATTCATTGGTAGTGCACCTTTTAGAGCCTTCCATACAAAGAAGTGGATCCTTGCAGGGGCTTTTAGTCTCCAAATTGCTTTCCATAAGTCAGAGTTAGAGTCAATCCCCCTCACTTAGGACTGAATAAGCAGACATTGTAGTAAACACTCCATGTTTTGAAGGAGTCTAAATTCTTCTGTCAATAGAGGAATCTGAACTAAGTGGGATTTTTTCAATCATCCCTTTTGAAGATTGATCAAAAACAACACTTAATCTGGCTATATCCCATGTTCTTGTGTCATGATTAATTAGATCGCTCACTTTTAGGTTCTTTCCAGGGATTGAGTTTGCTTTTGGTGTAGCAACTACTTTCCCTGGTATCCAATTATCACACCAAAGGGTCTATGAAATTTCCTTCCCCACAACCCATAAAATAAAAGGTTTTATTTTGTTCATTGTGGTATGAAGGCATTTCCATACCCATGAAGTTTTATCAGGACAATTAGAATTCAAGACATCACAGTTTGCATAATACTTTGCTTTTAGAACTTGTGTTAGAAGAGATCTTGGATTTTCAATTAATCTCCAAACACTTCTAGGCATTTCCAAGGCATCTTCTGAGAACAAGAAGAGGGAGGAGAGGAGGTTTTACAAAAGGCGTGCCAAGGATATATTAATCACAGATTGCAGAGAGGCGACTGAGAGTTATCCAAAGCCACTGACTAGACACACCTAGGTTGAGACCTATTTAGAGTATCCTTGGCGCGCCTTTTGTTAAAACCCTCTCTCCTCCTCTGACCTTCTCTCCTCCCCCTCTTCTTCTCCTCCTCTGGCCCTAAGAAAGATCTTAGATGTATAAACAAAGAGGAAACACACCGATCAAGTAAATCGGAATACGAAGAAAAAGAAGAAAGTAAACTCTTATCAATGCTGCTAATATTGGCGAACACAGGAAACTCATAAGTCATAAGTATGAATTTTTTATTGATTTATTTTTATAATCTTTTTTTGAAGGATTTCTTCTGTATGGTTGATTTTTTTAATATTTTTTTTATGATCTTGTTTTGGATCAGAATTTACAGCACCAATGTACTTAGAGATGAAATTCCAGCATCGGTAACATGCTATCTATTATGCTGCTGCTGAAGGGAGTACTAATTCAAGAGATCAGGTATGATTTTAATTGTGTTATTTCATTAGATTTTCTTGTATGCTTGATTTTTTTTTTCTATTTTCCTCCCCTTCACGTCTCTGTTAGGGTTTTAAGAGTTGAATTGGAAATTGTTGCTAAACATTGATGTAGCTGTAATATTTGTGGGTTTTCTAAAATAATTATGGGATGATCTTCAATAATGTTAGTTTTATTTTTGTGTTGTTCAGTTTTCTAGTTTTTGTAAATCTGATTACATGTGAGTAAATGGATCCAAACGAGCATGATCTTCAACAATGATATAATACTAAAATGATTACTGCATGATCTTCA
This sequence comes from Papaver armeniacum, assembly GCA_023531295.1. NCBI lineage: Eukaryota > Viridiplantae > Streptophyta > Magnoliopsida > Ranunculales > Papaveraceae > Papaver > Papaver armeniacum. The sequence continues at coordinate 19,237 of JAJJWW010001750.1, read as the reverse complement.
ACAGTGGTTACCGCATAATCTTTGGTACTAATGGAAATTGGAGTTGATAAGCTTAATAATGGGTAAATCTTAGTAAATAGCTCCAAACGATGTTCTTTTCTGAGTTGGTGTTTTTCTGCTTTCTTTCGTGTCTATGACTAATGAAAATGAGGTGGGGGTTAACACATTGCTTAGTGGCTTAATGTAATTTTAAGTAACAAAAGGCGGTGCGAGTGTATGACTTACGTCATTACTTTAATAGTGACTTCTAGTAATAATTAAAGTTAAAGTTCATATATAAAAATTCGGTAAACACTTTGTCGTGATGTGTTTTGCAGGTGAAACTCCCCCGTCCTATGCAGCCATAGAAGGGCGTTTGGCCGCTGTGGCATATCTTCTTGAAATGGGTGCCAATCCTGAAATGCTAGATGATTCAAATAAAAGTCCTTCTTGTTGCTATGAAAGGTAGGTTGTGTCCAACTGATCTGGTAACTTTCCAAATGTATTATTTGGACACAATAGCTTAAACGAGGTCCTGATGTTTTTTCGTGTTGCAGGGCATAAAGGTGTCATACGCTTGTTATTTTAAAAAGGTACTAATGTGGATGTTATAGATGATTTTGGCTCACCGCTAGATCATGCTGCCGCTGCTGGTGAACACGATATTGTTAAAGTTCTTCTGGAATGTGGTGCCAATGTGAGTAGCATTTACTTTTTCTTTATTAATGGAGTGGTTTTCATTTTAAGGAATATTTAAGTAATCTCTTAACGGTAACCTGAACTTTATTCTGTTAGATGTGAATTACTTGGTCACCACATATGTTTATTTTTAATTCTGAATCAGAACCTATTGTAAGCCAAGCTAAATCTTATATACACAATAAATTGTGCAGTTTACTCTTCTGATATAATTAAAAGCTTACATCTCCTATCGTTGTTGAGTTGTATATCTCCGCTTAATGTTGTTTCATAAGTTTCCACCTTTCAGCTTATTTGTTAGAATGCTAGTGTGATCATATAAACCTCCTCTCTACATTCTTGTCTCATGAAAGCGATAATAAAATAGGATCATTCCTTTTGCTTCACAGTTTCTCCTTTTTTTCTCTAAGCAAGGGGATCACTAAATCTACCTTTCTGTATTTTCGTTGCAGCCTAATTTGGTTTTCCATGATACATTTACTCCACTTCAGGCATCTAGGGATTTCCTATCTTGGCAATGGCGCTCAACGATTACTGAAGGTATACATATTTTTCTACATTCTTGGTTGACTTTTAAAAATCCTTTTGGACTTGCTTGTATGATTCAGACGGTTACTTTTCGAATTATGTACAGTTTATGTAAAGTTTCTCCTTTTTTATCCATTTAAGCTAAATTTCTTTTTCTTGATTTTTGATGCAAATTAGGAACTATCCATGTTCATCTTGGTTCCATTTCTTCTGAGTGGATCTTTAGGGAGTGTGTACAAGCGGTGATGGTAATCATACATGCATATCCACGGATTGTTGGTGTCTGGTTGTGGTTGTGGGGTGTTTCAATAGTATGCTTATCATAGTACCATTTTTGGGTTCGGAAATTTACCCATTATAACTTTTTAACTTTCAAATCATTTTCCATCTCTGTAGGCAGTTCCGGACCCGTATGCTGGACCAAATTGAGTAAAAGCTCTGCTACTTGCTACTTAAGTGGGGGCAACAGAAATCATTAAGGAACTGGTTGAAGTTGGTATTTGGAGGTATCTTTTCTTTAACTTAACCAAAAACGTTACAAAATTAAGGGAGTAAATGAATTATAATGTAATCGATAGCTGTTAATTTGAAGGTGACGTAAAAAACATACACCTTCCATGTATTGAATTTAAAGCATTCGTAAATTATATGCGGTACAATTTGGATATTTGGGGAATCATGCTAGAAATGTAATCTGTCAAATCATGATTACGAATGAAATAGGTACAAGTGTTCGTTTTTCTTTGTCGGTACGTAAATACATATATCTGTGCATTTATCAATTCCATGTGTAGTTATTTCCAAACCTACGTTCAAGTTTCAGAACAGTGGGTTCTTTTAATTCTTACGCGATTTTTGGATTCATAGCCTATTTCTTTCCGGGGTGTCTTGTGTCTTTCCTTTTTCCTAATGATGGATTCATTGTTCCAGTAATTTGTTTTTCAGGCCCTTGGCATGAAGACTGGCGATGCGGTTGTACTGTCCAACAGGAGTATGTGCTAGGTGTATCTAAACAAAGGAGATCTTGCTTTTGAAGATGCTACTCGATGCGTATTGGAAAGACCAGACTAGCCTAAGGTGTTTTATGGGGCAGGCGTAGCACTCAAACTGTTGAATGTACATATTCGTGAAGTTTTCCTTGTCAGTTAGTTTTCTTCTCTCCTTTTTATTTTAAGATATCCCTTCTTATAATCTCTGCTGTATTTTTCCGCAGTGGCTTGATGGTGTAGCAGATGCTTTTTTCGATGGTTTGAAACTGGATCCTAAAAATAAAGGGCTTGAAAATGCATTCAGGTTAGGTAGCATTACATTTATTACCAGTCATACCATTTCATTTACCACTTCTAAGTTCTAACGTTACTTCTTAACAAGTTTACAGTAGAACCTGAACCTGTCTTGATTGGAGAGTGAAATTGAACCGCTAGATGTTGATCAGATGACCAATAACCACAATGGATTTTAAAACTTAGGGTTCCTCCACATGTTTCCACAAGTGGTGTATAGACATACATCTAACTAGGTGAACTAGGTTCTAGAGCGACTGTGTTGCTTGAACAGAGAGATTTAAAACACAGTTGTAGTACTGGCAGGTTTAGGTTCCCCTGAATTGTTGATTGCCATCTTAGATCTAAGTCGCTTTTGTATGTTATGTAGCTACTCAGAACTATTGTTCGACCCGTGGGTGTTGGAAATTGAGATGTTTCGAAGCTCTAATACCATGTTGGAAATTTTCATTTTTAGAAAAGAACTTGGGTCATTCGAGTAATATTTATTTGCGGAGATTTACGAGCATAGTGGTGTTGCTCGTATAGAGCTCCAGAATTCTAGTAGTGAGTTGTGAAGCAAGACTTAGCTACTTGAACTTTCTCTTGTATTGAATGAATTGATTCTTGCTTGCTTGCTTACAAAAGGAATGGAGTTGCCTATTTATAGACTTTACATAACCAACAGTACGCACTCTAGTTCTATCTGTAGCTTTCTAAATGTAAACTATTTTGACCGACTTGACTAACTTTGGCCCTAGCAATTCTCTTTACATAATGAACTTGACTGACCTTGTAGTTTCTAGATTTTTCTAGTATTGCAAATTACAAATGACCAACTCTTGTTAGTCCACATTACAAGACTTCGCTAGACTTATGCGTACAATTGTAGAACTTTTTTGACATTCCAAATTACATGTTCCAACAGTGGGTGGTCATAAATTGACAGCTCTAGTATTTTCAATTTAACAACATCATACTAAACATCAAAACTATGACCACATTTATTCAATTCAACATGTGTTTTTGCAATTTTTTCATTTACGAATCTCAGGGGAACTGGTTTTCCGGTTGATGAGTCATGTTTAGGGGTTTTCTAGATTGGCTATTACTAGTTTTCAACTATGTTTGTTTTGTTTATTCTGTCTTTGTTTTATTTGAGGGTTATTCTTAGATTAGATAGTAAGTGGGGTAATGTACATTGGTGGTATGAATAGTCCAGATGAGTGTGTGACCAGGTTTATCGATTATGGCTTCTGAAGCTTTAGTGCAAATAGAATTTAAAGTTAATAAGCTTAAAACTGAGTAAATGGCTCCATATGATGAATTGATGATTTTTAAAGTTCCGCGTCGATGTTGATGTTCTTAAAAATCAGTAATTACGAGTGTACGTAACTAAGAAGCTGTGGTAATGTGTTTCGCAGGTGGAACTCCCCTATCCTGAGAAGCTATTAGAAGGGTGCTTGGTTGCTATCAGTGCTATGGAATATCTTCTTGAAATGGGTGCCGATCCTGAAATACCAGATGTAGTCCTCTGCATCATGCTGCTCTGAATGGTAGGTTGCGCTCCAGCAGATCTGGTAACTTTCCAGGTGTTATTCAGACATTTTAGAGTAGCCTAATGAGGTCCTGCTGTTGTTCGTGTTGCAGGACATAAATATGTCACACCCTATGTGCTGCCTGCTATGGCGAACACGATACTGTTAAAGTTTTTGCGGAGCATGGTGCCAATGTGAGTATCATTTACCTTCTCTTCATGAATAGGTGTAACTTTCTGTTTAGCAAATACTCAAGTGATCTTTTTCCTGATTGGATGCGAATATCTTGATCACAACATTTTTATTTTTAGTTCTGATTTGGATCTATTTTAAGTTTAATCCTCTATACGCAATTGAATGCATATACTAAGCTATTTTGAAATAACCAAAAGCTTACATTTCCTATTGTTGGCGAGTTGAAACGCTGCCTAATGTTGCTTTATAAGTTTCCGCCTTTCAGCTAACTTGTCTACGTGATTATCTCTTCTCTACGTACATATCCTTAGAACCGTTCCTTTTACTTCTACAGTTTCTGTTTTTTTTTTTTACATTAAGCAAGGGGATACTGAATCTGCCTTTTGTTTTGTCTTTGCAGCCAATTTTGGTCTTCCATGATGCATTCGCTCCACTTCCATGATGCAATAAGTCCTGCAATTCATCACATTCATTTCATAAACATCAGGCATTGTATTGTATATGTATGGAACAATAAAGACTTGCTATGGCCTGAGTAAAATGAAATGTCTAACAACAAAGTAAGTATCTATATTCTTACTCTCATCAGATGTCTCAACATTCATTATTCTCATTTTTGACTCAGCCTAGGGTGATAATTCTGTAGGAGGTTTACCAGTACTACCACCACTTTTGTGTCTCATTGACATACTACTGTGGTATCGAAATTAGGGCTGATGCTTTACCAGGTCCCCAAACATCATAATCTAGAGTAAGCTTACAATTGAAAAACATTTAAGTTGTACTCATTTTTTTTGCTGATGTGCAGCAGTATTGCACCGAACATTGAAATGTTATAAATTTTCCGTCCCCTCGGATGAACAAAAAGTGTAAGCACCAGAAAGAAGGCCTCCAGCACAAATTTACTCTAGATTTGAATTGATTTCTATGTTTACATAAGACACCCTTTTTGTTTATTGATTGCTGCTGTGTTAATAAACAATTTTAATACTCTTTTACGCCATTGATTGGATTGGACTAGTAGAAATTTCAAAGTGTGCTTTAAAAGAGCTGTGCTATCCACTGGGTAACCCCTTCACCTTCATCACCACAGACAGCACAACTGGATCGGTTCCTCCTAAGCTACAGATCCTGTATTCGGCTTATGCGGCATCTTTCTCACCCTTCACCTTCCTGCATGAGACGACATCTTTCTCACTCTTCTCTTCCATGGAATATTGCTGAGATTCTGTAACGAGCAAAAGTACTTGAATTGGATTTACCTCATTCTGTTCTAGAGGACCACATAACTCTTCATCATCAGTTGGAGGAGGGAAGAGTAACTCTTCATCATCAGTTGGAGGAGGGAAGAGTAAAACTGATATGGGAAGAAGAACAAGAGTTAGACTCCTGTTGTGTTAATCGAATCGATTCTCAAGGAAAAAGGAATTAGATTTGTACATAACTGCTTGTGCGGAATGTATTATCTGAAAATTCGCACTTTCGCAGCGAATCAAGCCAGTTTAGAAGCTTTTGCAGATTAAAATTGTGTTTTTATAGATTGGGGTTTGCAATGGCCGGCACTAATGCAAGCATTTGCATTCAGACCTGGTGATCCTCCAGCTTTCCAATTAACAAGTATCAGTCCACCCCAACTTGATATTTAACTGAAAATCGGATATATTAAGACAGATAGGAAGTAACAGAAATTACACGGGGCTTTCTGATATGTTGATTTTCCCCATCTCAGAGTTATCCTAAATTTTGGAATCCCCCAACATACTGTTCATCCCAGAAACTGGAGTTGAAATCACTTGAAAGTTGAATCTAAAAACTGATTACCTAAAACTAGTGCAGAGATAATATATTGCTGTCGAATTTGAATACCAAGATTTTATTGCGAATTCGCTAGCTGATATGATGCATCAATGTTAATAAAATAGACCTGGTGAGGTCAATCGAAACAGTTGAGTAAATCCAGTTTTTGAACATCATATATTACTCTTACTCAGTAGGTCAGGTGCAATCCAAAAGGTATTGACGTCAGTTGAAGAAATGAAACCTAAAATTGTATGTTGACACAAGCTTTGATCTCTGACCTTCTTTGATGAAGGTAAGGAGTGCACAGGAGATCTGCAGGCGAACTTTCCTTTGTCAGAGGAAAAAAAATGGATCATGCTGCTGAAAGCTGGAGCAACTCTTGAATGCCTTCACAAACCTGACAGTAACATTATATATCAGTCACCAATAATTAAGCAAAGTTTCAGATGATGATAATAAAATTTGATATGCGAAGACAATTAGATAAACAAACATAACATTACCATTTTAATTTGCACTTTTATGGATGCAATTAGGAGTGTGTATTCATCTATTTGCCTGTAATACAACAATGAATACGTTAGTCATAATCAAGTCTTGGGGTATGCCAAATGGAAAAATTAGGAAGAGGTCATAATTTGGAGCAACTAGAACTAACTAAGTTACAGAACTAAAGATTTCAAGCAGCTAGCATAAACTCAAGTAAGACTTAAAGCAGCTAGAATGAACGCGATGTACAACTAGAATGAATGCAGTTATGAGCCTGCGTGCAGTTATGAATTAGAAATATGATTAGGTTTTCCTAAAAATGGGATACTTCCTCAACCACACCTGTAAGGAGCACCAGAATACCAGATTAATATAGAATCAACCATATTGGTCAAATTTTGGAACTCGGCGAAAACATTGTTTCAACCATGTTTAAGTTGTATCATGGTACTCCACAATAGGAGTTATTTCTAAAAATACCATTAAGTTCTCAAAGATGACACTGAAAATTTGAGAAATCAGCAGAGTCACCAGAGTGTCTCAATATGCTACCCTAGCACTAATGAAAACTCTGAGGTAGTGGTGTACTTTGTGTCATCTAGAGTGGAGAATCAATTATTGTCTGTTTCTATCTACTTCCATTTGTCCATGCAACACCAAGCCGAGAGAATTAAAATAAATATATAATAACAACAGAAGTACATACTTGGCTAATCTTGCTTCCTTTAGTGATATGAACTCCAGGGCTTCAGGCCAGGTGAACTCTACATGAGATCCAAGACCAACATCCACGAATATATGTCTAGTATCCAGCCTGTTAGTGTGCACAAGACAAGGCAAACAATAACCAAAAATTTATAGCAAATTCAGCTTATACCATCAATCAGAAACATCAACAACAATCTGCAATAACTTTCCTAACCAACCACAGAGTATAGAGTGCAGACATATATGAATGATATGATAATCTGAAATGCTTCAAATAAGAGATGATATATATTTGCAGATAGAGGTTGTAATGGTAAACAGACAAACTGATCAACTAAATTTTCTGTCGTCACGCTATTTATTATGTGAAAATAAACTGCAACATGCTTAAAAAGAGGGGTACATCAAAACATACTCATCAGCTTGCATGTACACCTCGGAACCAAGATTGACCAATGTACGCAGGCTCATAACTGCATTTTCCTCAAAACTCTGTACTCTCTTCCGTAAGTCTGAGCTGGAAAATGAAATCTGGAGTCAAGAATTAACAGAAAAGCAACTTGCATTGCATCCATATTATCACACTTCTATTCTGCTCTGCTTGATGATTTTCTGCGTGCACATAAATACCAAACAAATGTCCCAGGCGGCTTGAAAGACAATGGACCAGGAAGTGCTGAAGTCCTTTAAAAGACCTCCGAAGATTAATAATTAGGTAATTTATTAATCTCTGCCTCTTCACTAAGCCAGAAGATCGTAAATGGAAACAACCAAATAACTCAAATGGCTACTCTTGGAGGCGTAAGACATAAGATTGAAAAAGAATAACAAAATACGGAAAATGAGTAGGAAAAAGAGGAGATGAATTTAGTGAAAGTGATGACTTCCTCTTCTTTAAAGAGGGAAAGCAAACTACTGTAAGCACATACAAGAAAATTGAATGAATAGGTCAAAAGGATACAAAACCTTCTGTGATTCGAAGACTTTATCCCTGCAATAGGTAACACACGTTTAGCTTCTACTGCCACAAATCACTGGCACTCAGTTTATTAGTAACACTATGCACCAAATCTTACTTCAAATCCCAAAAAAGAGAGTTACAGATACATAAGTGAGAATGGCAGCATAACGTTCAGCAATAGCTCGCAAAAGATCTGGCTTCAAGCAACGATCAACAAAATCCTCGTATCGTTGAACTTTTAATTGTCGGACACTATCCATATCACCCCTTGAAGCTATAATAATCTAAATAAGTTAGAAACGAAACTAATGCTCCAATCATATATTAGATAACAACTAACCAGTAAATAAACAAGACACAAAGATGAGGTGGACTACTAAGTACTGACATTGTACCCTTCCCAGTTAGATGTACATGCATTTAGTTTCATTGTTTCATTTCCAAACACAAAACCAACCGTGTAGGCTCATTGACTACTTTCAGGCATTTCTTCAAACAGAAACTGGCAAAGAAATTTACCGGATTCAATTTCTAACATTGAGGTACTAAGAATATTTTTGGGGAACTTAATGAAGAACATCCTGAATACAATACATTACATTACATCGAACTAATCATATACATTAATTAAAACTGTAAGAAGAAGATGCTGGATCATATTATTGGGACTTTTAGTGTGAGCATTCAATTCAAAAATCTTATTGATAATTTTTGCTGGCTGTTTTCTGGTGTGTATGGTCCTTGTGAAGTTGCTGAAAGAAGAAGACTTTGGGAGGAGTTGTCGTTAATGAATCAAATTTGGGGCTTGCCGTGTTGTGTGGGAGGAGATTTTAATGAAAGAAAAGGGTGCTCCAATATCTCAGGTGGCATGAGATATTTTGGGAATTTCTTTGATGTGAATGAGCTAATAGATCTGGTGCTAAGTTTACTTGGCTGAAAAAAGGCTCTCTCACTGCCGGGAGTAAAATAGACAGATTTATGGTGAATTCTGCTTGGGACGATCACTTTCCTAGCATATCCGTCAAAGCTTTGGGTAGACCCTTCTCTGATCACAAACCCATTTGGCTTTCTTGTGACTTGGAAGATTGGGGCCCTCCTCCATGGCGTTTCGAGTTTATGTGGTTGTTGGAACCTAATTTTATGGACTTAATGGAACAATGGTGGAATTCTCTTGCTATTACTTTTTCTGGCTCTGCTGGTTTTATCCTTGCTAAGAAGCTACAAGCCTTTAAAGCTTTAATTAGATCGAGCAAGTTTTCAACACCAAAAGAGGTTAGTTGGTTTCCTCCAGATCCTGATGAGATAATGATTTGTTGTGATGGTGCTTCTCAAGGAAACCCGGGCCAAGCTGGAGATGGTATCACTTTTAGAGACGCTAATTCATCTATCCTTGGAGTTCTTTCTGTTGGTCTTGGTTTTCAAACCAACTATTTTGCGGAAGTTTGTGCTGTTATTTATGGAGCGATGCTAGCAAAAAGGTGGAATCTCAAAAACCTTTGTATTCGTTCAGATTCGATGAGTTGCATTCAAGCCTTTCAGAAGGATGAATTGCCCCAGCGTTAGTTACTGAAGTGGAGGATCGCGAAGAACTTCTATGATAATATTCGTTATGTTCATAACTATAGGGAAGTTAATTTTTCAATGATGATGTTTTGGCCAAACAAGCATGTTTGTTGGTCAAGGTATTTTTGAGTTTTATGAGGGTAGGCCAGGCTTTCTCCACTATGTTGAGTGGCCTGGAAAGGTTTATTTTCGCTTCAAGTAGATTAAACTTGTGGTGGCCTAACGGCTAGCGCTAGTTTAATCTAGTCCCTGTACAATTTTCGTTATTTTTTTAATTTTATCGACCGAGTAAAAAAAAATATAGACTGGAACAAGAACTGCTTTGGTAGAATAGAAAGAAAATGTGAAAAGAATTGGACATCACTTGGTTGGACCAAAAAATAGATGAGGAAGTAATTACTGATTCTCAACTGATTCTTCATGATAATCTTATGCTTGAGTGTGAGAAGTTGGCTGATATGAAGGAATTATTTTGGAGAGACAAGTCAAGAGCCCAATGGGTCGAAGAAGGCGAAAGAAATACAAATTTTTTTCACCGAATCGCCAAGAGTAGGAGAAGGCGCAATTTCGTCTCTAGTTTGAAGATCGGTTCTGAGATGGTTGAAGACAAGCTGATTATTAAAAATCATATACGGGATCACTTCCATTCCAGATTCAAGCTCACTGATAACTCTCAACTCCCTATCTCTAATATGAATTTTAAGAAAATCTCGGAAGAAGATGCTGCTTGGCTGGAAAGACCCATCACTGACTCTGAAATGTTATCTGCTCTTAAATTGCTTGGTCAAAAAAGGGCCCCTGGTCCCGACGGGTTCCATCCATGTCAACATCATTGTTAAGTGTAACCTTTCAACTTGTATGCATTTCGAGAAAATTGTTTTACTATAAGAGGTTATCAAATTTTATGGAGATTATCGATTCATAAGATCGGTGGAGAGGATTTTTTTATACTATTTAATTAACTAAGTAATCTTATAGAAGTATAGAACTACTTTGTAAAACTACTTTATTAGTACTAGTTACTTAATTACATTTTTTACTTTTATTTTGGTGTTATGTTTTACAACTCTAATGGGAACAAAACAGATACTCCCTCCTGTCTCTAAAAGATAGGCAAGTTTCCTTATTTGGGTATTCCAAAAAAATAGGCTTGTTTCCATATGTGGAAAGTCAAATGCTATGAAAATGTAATTAAGTAATTAACAACAAGAACTCTAATGCGGAAAAATAAAAATAATACAGCCATAACACATAGATAACATTCTTCTCTTCTTCTCTTCTCTGGTCTTCACACATATAAATTAAAGATCAATTGTATCTTACACACCAATGAATTAGTAGTTCATCTTTTGTTCTCTTTTGAAATTCTTTTATCTCCCTTTCTCTAATCATAATTAGTGAAGAGTACTATTAATATTTCCATTAGTCGAACCTTATACAGGTATCTTAATTTGGTGATTCAATACCACCGTGCCATCACCAGCCTCGTTATCTCCATCATCTTCATTATCAACTGTCTTCCTTGTTGGAGCCACCATCTCTTTTCGTTTGCCCCATAATACAGCATACAATCCAATAACTATCAAAGCTGATCCCACAACACTACCTCCACCAATAACATAAACAAAATCAGCACAGGCAAAGTAAAATAAAATGCCTGGTTGAAAAATGTGGTAAAAAGAATTATAAATGTACCTTCCAACGCATAATTTCTCGTCTAATATTGCCCATCCAAGTACTGCAGCGATAACTAGTAACAACGGGCTAAACATTGACACATAAAGGGGGCCACGTATTGATATGCACCATGACATGGCAACGAGTGCCAGAGCTGAACCAAGGGCTGCCTGAGATATTAACCCGACAATAACCCGTCGTGTTAACCACTCATTTTGTAAATGTTAACCAGTCAAGGTGAAACATCATGGGAATGTAATATGAAGAAAGACAGTAAGTTGTCTCTTGGGTGGAAACAAGAATTCAATATATAAAGGAAAGATGGGTGAACTTACACTACACAGGCAAGCAACGAGTCTGATTCTAGAAGCGAGTGACCAAGCTTCAATAGCGTGTTCTTGAGTTATGGCAATAAGCACACACTGAACGCTAGCCATGCCACACATTATTGCTGATGTTGAATAAGGTGCTACAAACTGTTTGTTCATTTTTGTCTACAACAGAAAAAATCAAAATTATTTAGGTAATAAGTTACGTTAACGTTCTAATGTAGAGGTTAAAGTAATAAGATGCTTAGTTAGTTTACTTGGATTATGAACCAGCCAGCCGAAGCGACACAACTAAGGGCAACAAACAGAGGACCCAAGAAACTGCTTGAGTCACCATCGGAGTTATTATCTACCATTTTCTCTGCATACCTCCAATGTAGAGTTGATTTTCCTATGTTTATCAAACTCCCTTTGTAAAATGACAGGAGCATGGCTCCTCCAACACATACTATTAGATATTATATCTTTAAGCGGAAGCGGGTATCGGTTCATACCTAGAACTTGAGCTCCGATTTGGATCGACAAGGAACAAAGAAGAAGAACAACAACGATCCAACACGACGATTAGCAGGTACTACAATCACCAATGATGAGCACAAGCTTGTTTCACAGGCTAAGAACTTGAAACCTTTATCTTCCTAATGATAACTCCCTTTAGGGTTAGAGCTACCACTTTTCTTATGGTAAACTTATGTGTGATATTGGTGGAATCACGTAACCCTTTACACTTATGCTAGAGATGTTTATATAGGTTCCAAACCCTAAGGAATATGGAACCCCTACCGGCTTGCCACATACAATATGACGACCATATTCGGGTCCAACCCGAATATCTAACATCTCCCACTCGCACATAGTGTGTGGATTGTACTTTAAGAAAGAAAAGTTCATATTAGTAAATAGCCCGTGCGACCAGTCGAGGTACTCGCATTTTGGGAGCTCCATACTAGCAAACTCATTATGAGTCAAAGATAGAGACATCAACCCTTTAAAAAAAATGTTCGTATCTCGTAGTATCCTAGGTCCATCAAAATCTCATTGGTCTAGACTACTCGATCCCTCGTAGAGCTAGTCTAACCTCATGCTAGCTTATTGTAAATACATTCACACTTGTGTTGCAACTCCAAAGAAGGCAACTCAAGTCGTCGACTATGAATATAAAACATTCATGAGTTTGATGACCTTCCTTTCGCCCTATTGTCATGAAGTTTCGAATCAACTCCGCTTTCCCGTGATATGTACCCTTTTAAGCCGGATCATTCATGGCCACAGACACATACTAAAGTAGCAATCATCGAATCTTTACTTAATAACAAAGTCAAAAGTCGTAAGTTTACCTGTATAATCTAATTATCATACGGACTCACATGGTGAGAAAAAGCGAGGAACAATTTTCGCACCTCCGTAGGGTCGCAAGCACGCATAATATGAAAATGCGCTAGAGTGGAGTTTTACTTGACTAAACAAGTATATGTCACAAACTCTTACACTCTACAAATCTTGACTTAGTCGCAACTCTTGCGCCTAATCCGAAATTTCTAACCGCTCGCTTTCAACAAGCGCCGTGGAAGAGATTTCTTATTTGGCTATTCTTTAAGGTATGATGAACAAGTAGGTACATTCATCATCGATCTTCACTATATAGATCTCATCTTGGTATTGCCAAGGCGATGCATCATCTCATCTTTGCTCGCTCTCCTTAGCGCCAAAAAGGTGATCAAGCATGTGAGTAAGCCAGTCCATACCAGTGACATATTAATCAAGTTTTGACATAATGCATTCTCTATGCACCAATGTCAGCGTGTATATCCATGCCCATAAGTAAATAATCAATCATAACAATGAACCATTATCAAATTGTATTGATTATTAATAAATATCCATAAAACATATGCATCTACGATCATCATGTTTTAGAACAATAAATAAATAAAAAAGACATCCATTACCACCTACGTAAACCTAACGCCCTAACATGAGACATGAAAACATCCCTTGGTATAGGTTTAGTAAGGGGATCAACTATCATCAATTCTCGTAGGCATGTACTCCAAAACTATTTCTTTCTTCGCAAGAGCAGCTCTAATAAAACAACACCTCCTATCAATATGCTTAGTCTTTCCATGGTACTTTGGGTCTTTGCATAAGCAATCATTGATGTGTTATCACAGAATTTTCACCGCATCGCAGCGTGAGTGACAAATTCAAAACTCTCAAAGAACCTCCTTAACCAATTAGATTCTTGTACGCTGCGGCGACAAGCTACAAACTCGTATTCCATTGAAGACATAGCGACAATTGACTCGCTTACTACTCCATGTGATGGCCCCGCCATTTAGCAAGAAAGCATACCCCGATGTGCATTTTTGCTCTCCCATTTCGCCATTCCAAGGCATCATCACAATAACCACCGAGACGTAGATCTCGAACCCTTGTAGCATAGCATGAGGTCGCTCGTCCCTTTGAGATACCTTAGTATCCTCTTGACCGCTGCCGATGCCAACTCAAAACCGTGGATTCGACGTACCGACTAACTAATCCAATAGCATAGCATATGTCGGTAGTACACATCATAGCATACATCGGGCTCCCAATTGCGTTGGAATAGGGTACCCGCGACATCCTGTCTTTCTCTTCGTGGGTATTAGGGCACATCTCAAGGCTTAAGTTCGACCTTTAGCAACCGGTGTGTCTATGGGGCTTGCAATCTTTCATGTGAAATCGCTCGAGAACCCTTTTAATGTATGCCTCTCTTGTGACATACCCAAAAGTCTCTTTGAACGATCTCTAAGGATCTTAATCCCGAGCACATAACTTGCTTCTCCCATGTCCTTCATCTCAAAAGTTGAGGACAACCACTCTTTTATGCATAACAATTTCCATGTTACTTCCCGCCTATAAGGATATCATCAACATATATGACGGGGATAAGGAAACCTTTATCGGACCGTTTAACGTACACACAATGGTCTTCCTCTATCATCGTGAAACCCATTGGAAACAATGGCTCGATCAAATTTTAAATACCATTGTCTAGATGATTGTTTTAGGCCATAAATAGATTTTTGGAGCTTGCAAACTTTGCGCTCTTGACCTTTAATCACGAAGCCCTCTGGTTGCTCCATGTGAATTTCCTCATCTAGTTCTCCATTGAGAAATGCAGTCTTAACATCCATTTGATGAAGTTCCAAATCCATATGTGCGACAATAGCTAACATAAGGCATATCGAGGCAATTCTCACCACTGGGGAGAAAGTTTCCTCGTAGTCAACACCCTCCTGTTGGGTGTAGCCTTTCGCCACAAGCCGAGCCCTATATCTTTCATCTAAACCTTCCGCATTGCGTTTGACTTTGAAAACCCATTTGTTTCCAATAGCCTTGCGCCCTTCTGGGAGGTCAACGTATTGCCACACACCATTAATCCTCATTGATTCTATCTCTTCTTTCGATGCAATAATCCATTTTTCCCTTTTAGAGATGACATAGCCTCTTTGAAATTCTTAGGCTCAAGCCATCATGTGAGCAAACCATGAAACTTTCCCCCAATCTGAAACGACGACGAGGGACTTTTCCACGTTCACTTCTCCGAGATCGGGGTTCCCGATTCGATGGAGCCAATCCATTATCGTGTGGAACACTCCACTTTCCCTAGGAGAACGAGGAATTTCTTCGCTATTCTCAACTAGACGAATTGGTGTGTCTTCCATTGACTCTTCCACCTCAAAGAGGCTAAGATCTCCCCTACCTCGTTCCTTCTAGGAAAGTCCTTTCAAGGAAATCTCGCATCACGTGACTCAATCTCGCTACACTTCCATCGGATGCTCACCAATGAACACATGGCCTTTGAGTGATCGAATATCTAATAAAGATACACTTTTTTCGCTCGAGGGCCCAACTTCCCATACCGATGGAACTATTGTGTACATAAGCAACAACCCCATGGTCGCAAATTACCCAATTCGGGTTTTCTCACGGTCCATAATTCATATGGGGTGGAAGGTACTGACTTTGAAGGCACACGATTAAGGACATAGTGGCGAATAAGAACGCATCTCCCCAAAAAGAAATAGGAAGATGAGCTGCGCCATCATTGACCTAACCATGTCTAACAAAGTACGATTCCTTCTCTCTCGCTACACCATTTTGTTGCGGAGTACCAGAATAGTCAATTGTCTCAGATCCCTTTTTCCTCACAATACCCTTTGAATAGGTCGATAGATACTCGCGGCCACTACGCCTGAGCCTTAATGCTCTTATTTAGTTGATTTTCCACTTCGCACATAGCGTCTAAAGCAGTCCAATGCTTCGACTTGTGGATATCAAAGTAAATATGACCATATCGCGTAAAGTCATCTATGAAAGCAGGAAATAAGAGGCTCCATGTCTTGCCTTAACGTTCATCAGGGCCACATATATCGAATGAATTAATTGCAAAGGCTCGCAGGCCCTTTTGGTTGTCCCAAACGGTTTTCTAATGGCTTTTCCCCGCAAGATAATGTTCGCAGTAGGCAAGGAGACTTTAGCGATGGGTCCTAAAAGACCTTCTCTAGCTAGCCTAGTCATCCTTTCTTGCCCTATATGACCTAATCTAGCATGCCAAATCACGTAATCATTATTAACATCCGAAGAAGATGCAACTAATGAAATAGATTTATTAGCATCATAAGAACTAGAATTGTCAATATCCAAAACCATAAAACCATCCGACATAAAACCAAAACCATAAAAATCGGGCCAAGCAAATCTTAATGTAATTACCCTCAAAAAGAAAACTAAAGCCTAGACGCAACATACTATTAATCAAACTAAATTTCGTCAATATCTGAGCATAAAGTACATCATGGAGGATTATCGTGCGCCCTTGTCGCAGATTTAGCATATAGGTACTGATGCCAAGTACTTCTATGCTAGTTGTGTTCCCCATATAAACTCTCATGCTCCCAGAGAACTCGACGATAATCTAGGAACCCTTCTCGGTCCCCGCTACATGGCCGGCTTGCTCCCGAATCTTCTTTGGCTTAGTGCATTCACGAGCGAAGTGTCCTTTCTTATCACAGTTAAAGCATTTCATCTCTACTTTGTCTTTCTTACCAAAGCACGCTTGCCTCTTTTGCGCTTAGAGCGTTGGTAGTGGACGACCGCATCCATCACGAGGATTCTTACCCGAAGAACCCTTACCCTCTTGCGCTAGACCCATTGGTCTTATGCGAAATGTAGATTCAACAATAAATGAACTCATCTTAGCTGCTTCCAAGCGCCGACTTCTAGTTCCACACGACGAGAAATATCCTCAAAAGTGCTGACATTATCATTATGTGTCATGTTTTGCTTCATCTCGCTCCCAAGAGTTAGGTAACGAACGAATAACAACTTGTACCGTTGTTCATCTCTACAAGTGATGACTGCAACCTCAAGTTCGCGTATCATTGATGACATTGTCCTCAAATGTTGCTTCATTGTAACATTCGCTTTTGACAAGTGTCAAACTTCATAGTTAAAGCGCGAACTTAGCCACGTAGGTAACTCCAAATTTCCGCCCGACTTCTAGCATGTCATGAGCAAACCGGTGGTTCTCAAACTCTCCAATGAGATCATTGTGCATTGAGCTCAGGATCATATGACGAGCAGACTGCGATCCTTCTTAATCCATTCCCGGTAAGCCTCGAGGTTGCGATTGTGTTGAACCGTCGACCTCCTCAAAGCCGAGGCATCACATGCTCTCGCTTATTTCCCCGCAGACCCATCATCATTCAAGAGAAAAACGATCTTTCAGCGCTTTCGATGTTATAGTTGTCGCCATCAAGTTTTTCACCCTTGTTCAAATCAAAGCAATGATGTTCTTGGAAGCCATTTAGTCTAACATAGTATGCGAAAAATAAAAGGATATTAAACTTATGGCACTATACACATTCAAAAATAACTTTGCAACATTAATTTAAATAAATAGCAAAACAACATTACAAGTCAGCAAGATCGAAAAATCGTTAAACTCCTAATCATCTCTCGCCACAAGTAATATTTTCTACATCTATTTAATATATGCGCAAGTTAATGGTTTTTGAGAATTAAACAAACTCAACCAAACAACCTCCCACTCAATTGTTTTAACATGTTATCAATCAATGATAATAATTCAATCAAACATGTTGTCAAACCAAGATGATTACCTAATCAATCAACATGTTATCTAGACATACAATTCAGTACGATATGAATTCAATCCAGCGCCATACATGTTGTATATTAAAGAAATTATACAATCACAACATAAACCATTCACATGTTATCACGGATAAAGCGATTTACCATATAATTTCAAAGAAACTCTATCATGTGAATCTAATTAGGTCCTGAAAATAGTTTTATTGAATTCAGAGCGTCGAAAAACCTTAGGGTACCAAAATTGGAGTTGATCCGACAACCACAAGATAGAGAAAAAGTGAAAAACAAATTATTAGGGTCAATCCGCGAACCGAACCGAACCCTGAACCGAACCACCGATCTGAACCGCGAGCTGACTCGCCGGTCTGGTCTGGACCGCGAGCTGACCCACCGAGCTGGACCGCGAGCTGACTCACCGGTCTGGACTGGACCGCGAGCTGACCCACTGGTCTGAACCGCGGGCTAACCGCCGATCCTGGGCCGAGTTAACTCGCCGATTCTTAAACAGTGTAACTCGCCGATTTGTGAACAGTGTTGACTCGGTTACTGTTCATCGTCTTCTCTAAAATTCCAGCAGCGTACAGACGCGCATGACCAACTTTGGGAGACCATATCTCACTCATACGAGCTCCGATTCAAGCAAATAATATGTCAAAAGAAAGCTCTCAGAGAGCACTATCTATATATATTAATTTTAATTAACATGGATCGACATATATACATCAAAACAATCATCAAACCACTGCTCACAAACATGATATAAAACTAGGGTTTTTGCAATATCTTTCAAACCACATGTTCAAACGATACAAAACTTTCCAGGAGATCATTTGAATCAATAATGAACATACCCAATTAAATATTTCAAACCAAAACACCTTTATCAAGATCCGAAATATTTATATATCCATTAATGGTTTTTAACCCAAAAAAAAACAACAAGAACCCTAATCATGATACTATCATGTTATCAATAACTTTCAAGCATACAAAGCATGTTATATCAAGCACGAAAACGCAGCAAACCAATAGCTCTGATACCAATATTAGATATTATATCTTTAAGCGGAAGCGGGTATCGGTTCATACCTAGAACTTGAGCTCCGATTTGGATCGACAAGGAACAGCAGCAGCAACAACAACGATCCAACACGACGATTAGCAGGTACTACAATCACCAATGATGAGCACAAGCTTGTTTCAGGGCTAAGAACTTGAAACCTTTATCTTCCTAATGATAACTCCCTTTAGGTTAGAGCTACCACTTTTCTTATGGTAAACTTATGTGTGATATTGGTGGAATCACGTAACCCTTTACACTTATGCTAGAGATGTTTATATAGGTTC
>JAJJWW010001749.1:0-70887 GCA_023531295.1 Papaver armeniacum | reverse complement strand
GTGATCTTCTCCAACAGTGTGCATGAAGTCGGCAGTGGTAGTGGTACTCAAAACGAAGCTGAATCTACTCCTGCTGCTGGTGGCCAAGGTGATGATGGTTCTCCACCTTTTCCATTCGCAGTTAGTCGGGATCCAGGGAATGTTTGGGGTGCAGATGATGGTTGAGTGGTGTATGCTACTCATCCACAACTTGGCCAATTTGTGGTTAATGAAGGTGTTGTACTTGTTGGAGATCGATATGTAGTTACTGGTGGAGTTCGTCATGGATTTTTTGTTGATGTGATGCCTCGCACTGCTAGAGCGTAATACGCAGATTGCTACTATTCCCATTCCTCCGTTGGTTTTGACCTTCTCTCAACTCGATATGTTGTGTTTCTTTGGTTGGCGATGGATTATCGCAAGGTTGCTACTATAGCCAATGTTGGATATGGAGAAGTTAATTCACCTCAAGTGGTTCCAGAGCCTAAAACCAAAGACCACCAACACATGAAGAGGTACCCGCACATGCATGTTGAGCATGTACTCGCAAGTGTCCTTGCAAGAGAAGGACAAGACCCAGACTATCCTCGCACGTCCAGCTAGAAAGCATGCAGAGAGAGTTCATTGGAGGACGCGGAATGGTAACTTCTAGCAGTCTAATCTTGAATAGAATGGTAAAGTTGATTTCAAGATTCCCGAGGATTGTGAGGTCAGTCACAAAATTTTTCCTATTTTGCTTATATGATGCTTGTCTCGGGTTGGGAAGAACTATTTTATGTTTTTAGTTTTTATCTAATATGAAATTTCTTAAATTGGAGAATGTTTGAACAGAATGTAATCAGACTTTGGGTTTTTTTTATTTCTTATGATGATGTTCTTAGTTTCATCATACTTACGAATGCTTAAAATATATATTATCATGATTGAAATTGATTTTGAAAATTCGGAGATAAGAAATTTGAGAGAAAAATGATGAATTCTAGAATAGTGATTAGAATAGCAAATTAGATTATCAACTAGAATGGGTAACTGATTATGAATCAAGCAATTAGAACTAATTAGCAAGATTAAGTCATAGGTTTTACTTACCCGCACATACCCGAAAGTAAGGTTCCACCGAGAGTGAAAGTGATGGTTAGGAGAATCCATAGATCAATATGGTAGGATGGGTAGGGAAATACATCGAGATTTGGTAATTTCCTGGTGATCTTGTGTAGATTTGTGGATGTATTTAACGAATCGAGATTTTAGATCTTCTCGAGGTTGGGTTCCTTGAGCATTATGTGATTCTTGCGATCTCTTTTGGTCTTGTAATTTTTGATGTGCCCGATTAACTAAAATTATGGGATGAGTGAGTTTACCATTGGATAAGCCCGGTGCCGGTGTTGAGGTAATTGCAAAGTGATGTAGTTTTCCTGCTCAAAGGATTTCCCATTGAGTTGCCAGAATTTTGGTGATTTAGAGACTTTGGTGATTCTCATAAGGTGATGTGATTCATAAAAGATCAAAGATATGACATAGATTATCATCAAGATGCTAGAAATCCAGGAAGAAGAAAGGGAGAGTTTAAAGAATTTTAGAGAGATTTTCCAAGAGGCCTCCTGAAAATAGCCGTTGAGAAGCTACATGACAAGTTTTCTCTGAGGAAAAGAGAAGGAGGGAAAAAGAGTGACAAAGAATAAGAGAGAGACGGAGTCATACGAGGAGATGGATACTAAAGGAAGATCAATTTCAAAGCGTATTCGAACTACTTCTTAGAATAATTTTTTAATATTATTACGTCATATTCCTCGTAATAAATGCTAAAGATAATATCGGATATAACGTGGGTTCAAGCTCTCAAAGAGAGACATGAATCCATCCTACCGAAAGAAAGTTCAAAAATAAATGATTGATGCAAGAGCAAATCATTACAAACAATGAAATATTTTTCTAAAATACAACAAAATGTCCTGAATACGCATTTTTTATTCTTGGAGTAGGCATTTCTAGCCGTACTATTGCTAAGTTTGAACTTATGGATGCAACATATGTCTTGAATAGACATTTTTATCCGTAGAATTGATGGAATTGACCGGGTAAAATATCGGATACAGCTCGTACCGAACAAAACAACTACTGTATATAGAGCGACATCCTTTCTTATCCTTACAGAACCCATAATTTCCAACCGCAGTTGCTAGACATTGCGAGCAAGCAAATTTAGATAAATCTCTAGTGCACTGTACAAGAGAGTACAATGTTTCGAATTCTGATAACTTAGTCTGTCCTTTGGGAACCCAATCTTATTTTTACGATCCAAAGCTTCACCAGTAATTTTATCCGTTAAATCTCCGAGTACCTTCTCCAAAGCAGTAGAGTCGCCATTAACGTTTTGGACATTAGCGTAAATTATACCATTAGAAATTATCCAATTCTCCTATAAATTCATCAGTATCAGCTGTAAGAAACAGAATTCGTACAAAATTCTCGCGTCAGCTTGGTTGGGACATAATTTTTGGATTTGGATTGATGCTTCTTTGATACACTTGGAGCATTCTTTTGGTGTTTAGAACATCTCCTCGGCATTGAGCTTGACTGTAAAACACGGTCATTACCCGAACCGGAAGACAGAAATGTGTAACCTTGGGATGAAGTTTGAGATACTAGTTTGGGTAGTATATCATCAATGTTGGATGATATTTTTGTACTGTTTATTTTCTTGTTGTCATTGCAGAAGCTCCACCAAGGATCTTCCGCAGTGGAATAAGTAAAAGTACGAAGAAGTGAAAGGGTGAAGATGAGATGGTATGCGAAAAATGACGCCATTGGAATGTGTTTCTTTTTAGTGTTTACTCTCTGGAGTTTGGATGTGTTCTTAAAATAAATTTTTGAGGAGATAGAGAGATAGATAAGGTGGAGGGAAATGGTGATGCCATTGGCCATGACAAATACCATTCATGGCAGCCGTTGTTGACTGTTAATGAACTTAGTTTTCAAGTTCCACCTTGAGATTTTAGTGGACTAACGGATATGCCTCATTTTTTTAAATATTTGGTTTCTTTGTGATGATGATTTCCTCCCCAGCAAACGTTGAAATTCCAGTGCACACAGCACAAGTATTTGGTTGGCTAATAAACTTGCAAAGTTTTTGCAACCTGCAAGTCAAGATTAATTAGAGATCATCAACCATTAGCACATGAACAAACCCTTTAAAATGAAGCTAGGAATGTGATTTTGATTTTTTGTTTTTCATCTCCAAGTTGAGTGGTCTTCTGCCGACCTCCCAAATAGGAGGTAAGGAAAAGACTAGGGTCTTCACATTGTCTCAATAATGTGTGTGTACATTAATAATTTAAGCTAGACTAAGCATGTGGCTTAGTGTCACACGCCCATTTAATCCCCTAAAATTTTCATGGGTCATGACCGGCAATGATTGTGGTTCAGTGAATCAACTTCACCCAAAATCATTCAGCCTTGCATACTTGCACCAAATGCGATCTCCGCTTCACTCATAAGGCATTTAAACGGAAGTCTTTTCTTCTTCTTTCTAACTCTTCATGCCCCCATAAGCATAAGAGGTTACCGCCATGCATCAAACCAATTGACAACTTGCAAGATCAGCAACATAATGAACACAAGAAACTAACACAATAAACCCATTTTATTGCATTAAGGAAGATTATACAAAAATAGTCCATCACATGGACTAAAACAGCCGTTCACCCTCTTGGTGAATGCCTAAAAACTCTCTTTCTACATTAGTGGTTCTTCTCTCAAAACGAACAACACTAACATTATTGATTCCTAAGCTATTTATACATGCTAGATCGAAGCCAAAACTTCATGTAACCAGACAAGCCTTGGACAAGCCTAAGTGTCCCAAGTAGTTTCCATAACCGCCACTTCAACCGCCACCTTTTGAGTTGTCACGCCAAAGCAGTGCCACACTGATCTTGGTGGTTATGAACACCGCTCAAATGGTTATAAACTACTTCTATAACTGTTCTCCTTTGTCTCACACATTTGGCATGCTTGTAAAGCTCGTAACCAACTCCTAACCGCCACTTGAGCCATATTGCACAATCTGTTGTGTTTACGAATCTGCCTTGATCCAATGCTCAACAACTTGGCCCCGCATGCTATTGCTCTAAGCCAATGCACCCACAATCCTTTTGCTTCAATCATCAAGGTCAACTCTTAGCTCAATCAAGGTTATCTCGGCGCCATTTGCTTTACTTAGCCAACTGTTTGACAATAGTAATGCCACTCTTGCATTATCAATACTTGTTTTGCATTGTTCAAGCTTGCCACTTGAACTAATGCCATAGACCAACCGGCCTATTCTTCACTCTTGCATCATCCTTGAGTTTGGGCTAATCAATTCCACGGATATGCATCGATGCCAACATCGCATGTTGCATCTCACTTTGGCCATGTCTTGCCAAACCTTCAATGAAGCTTCATTGTCGCAATAAGCTTCATCACTGCCTAAATGTGTTTTACAATGTAATGCCGCACTTGCATTACATTGGCCTCGTGGGTTTATGCCATTCTTGACACTTGCCAAATATTCGCAATACCGCTTATTATGGCTTATGCTATGCTATTATAGCTTCTCGATTGCACCACTACTGGGCGACCACAACCTTGGCTGCAAATCGTAACGCGTGATCATTGTGCGTCACTTGGCACCTAAGACCTCCCCTCACCTAATCCGTTCAACGCCCTCGTCAACGCAACAGTATACTCAAGTTATACTTGTTCTCCTGGCATTGTACACTTCGAGCTCTTTCTCGTAAATCAAACAAACTTTTTCTGGCTTTAACCTTGCCAAAACTTCTCCTCGCCTAGTACTTCATGCCATCACTTAGCTTACCGCCTTAAGCCATTGATCCTACCGATCTTGAACTTTGTCACAGTTATGCCACACCGCTTCCAACCCATCTCAAATCATATATCAACACCCAAATGCAACTTGGAAATTCTTTCTCTGCCACCTCTGAATTGTGCTTGAACTCCATGAATCATTTGTGCCTAAGTGTACACAAGTAATGATTCTTTCCCAACTGATCACACCATCATTGCCGTAGTCTTATGCCTTCACTTTCCTACTTTTAGTTGCACCACGCAACATAACAGACTTATACAAGACTTGGCCTCATTCTTCAATCATATGCGCCTACGCCAAATCATGCCATGCCTTAAGGTATGCATGCTATGATTCCATACCACTGCATGCGCCACAATCCATAGCCTTTGTCAGTTTCAATGCAATGGAATTTACTTTAGATTTGGCCTCCAAATCATGTTGTAAACTTCACCTTCTTGGACTTGCATCATTTGTATGCCAAAGAACTTGCACTCTTGTCACATTTCTTTGCTCGCATTGTCGCAAATATCATGATCAAATGCATGACTGTATAGTCATGACTTAGGATACCGTGACATCACAACGCCTCTCTGGGCTGTGCATCCTCTTCACGCCTTTGAAACCAACAATTTAAGCATCACTGTTCTTTCAAATCAAGCATACGCTTTAATGTAGCGGAAAAAGCGACATCATGTTCTTCCTAACTATGAGTTACTCTCAACTCATATACTTGATGGACTTACATCTTCATTCTTCAAGCGTTACTCCATGCATTCGCTGCCAAATGCCTTCGCAGACTTCCACATAACTCAACAAGAAACTCCGACTATGCCACCAACTCCTATATTTGCTTTTTCACTTTCGCCTTTATTGCATATTTTGGCTTAATATGTCAAAGATCTTCCACGCTGAACTAGATTTACTTTGAACGAAAGAGGCAAGATCTTTCACTTCAAATACCTTCATTCACTACTACCTTACATAAAGAGACTTCATTTCCAACACCAAGGTCCACTCGACCTAAAAGCGAAAGTATACTCAAACTTGAGCAACATCATAGCCTAACCGATTGCAATTTGTAAGACCTAACAAGCCTTGCAATATCGACTTCAACTTCGCTTCTAAGCAACAAAGGAAGCCGAAACACCTATTGTCCCCAATGTAGCAATTCACCTTGCCACATGCACTCTTCCACCTCGATGCTATCATGTTGCTTTAGCTTTCATGAAGATTTCTTTAATAATGGCCACATGCCGTCATTATGCATCACCACCACTTTGTCCTTCTTTTCCATGCATCTACACCGCCTAACTTGCATTTCTTCACGCATTATGCATTCGCCATGCCCGAATCCCATTTGGCGCATGCTACCGTTGCATACATGCTATGCCAATTAGCATCCAAATCTTGACACAAAATTGTGCACCTTGCACAATCGAACGGACTTTACTTGGTGATTCTGAGCATCACCATAGAGCTCCAAGAAAGTCATATCACCAATGACTTCCGCGGATAAACACTTCGGACAATATTAACAAGGCACAATCTTGCAAATGAGGCGCCATCGGCTTTTATTCCATGAAGCAAGAATGCCGTATTCTTTCTTCAAACTTGGAACTCATTTTATGCCCATGCACATCTGGTTACTCTTGTCTTTCCCTTCGCCAAAATCAACTTGAGTAGCAACAATTGTTGATTTGCAGTTGACAAGAACATCCGCTTGTGGTTTTGATCAAATGCGTCTTTGGACACCCTTGTCCAAGCATACTGATCCCACTATAAACTGTGTGCAAGCATTACCCTTGTGCGCATCTAGCATCAACGAAGAACTTGCAAACGCAAGACCGTGGGTATCTTTTCCCTAACTTGCGCTTATTTCTTCAAATTTTCCATGAGCTTTACGCTAGATAAGAATTGGCCATCCAATTCTTCATTCATGGCATCACGTTGCTGGCCACAAACATGTCATGTTCGCAACTGACTTTGCATTACTACCATGGTACATGCATTCGAGAGAGATAACTATAATCTTCTATCAACTGGCTATGATGAAAACACCTTCAATCTATCACATAGACATGTTCTTCATCTACTTTGCCACTGCAAAGGCCATCAACTTCTTTGTATTCAGGAATTTTCGCAAAATTCCCATTACAACTTGTAATGTACTCAATCGATAACACTACGAAAGAATGCATTCCAAATGCATAATCTTCGCATACTTGTGAGAAACATGGATTTTTAAACACCTGACTTGCACACCATAGAAGTCAAAGATACTCCTTAGTTTTGTTACATGCAATCACTTGAAAACCCTGGGCCAATGACTTTTGCACGTCACTAACACTTTGGGTTGGAATTTTGACACCTTTGTCATAAACTTTCATGGCCTCGCTACTACAAGCTTCAAAGTTCCTTCCAATTGATCTTTCCACACAAGATCAACTTCTTCTAGTCTCCATACTAGTGAAACCCAAACAATTCTTCACCGAATTTGACAAACCAATGACATTAACTTGAGTAAAAGAGAGAAAAATCAAAGAATCGTGTCCTAACACGCCTCCGATACCAAATTACACGCCCATTTAATCCCCCTAAAATTTTCATGGGTCATGACCGAATGATTGTGGTTCAGTTGAATCAACTACCTAAAATCATTCAAATTTTGCATACTTGCACCAAAGTACGGACCGCCTTCTTCACTCATAAGGCATTTCGCAACTAAGTCTTTTTCTTCTTTTCTCTCTAACTCTTCATGCCCCCATAAGCATAAGAGGTTCTGCCATGCATCAAAAACCAATTGACAACTTCACAAGATCAAAGAACATAATGAACACAAGAAACTAACACAATAAACCCATTTTATTGCATTAAGGAAGATTATACAAAACAGTCCATCACATGGACCAAATGTGCCATTCACCCTCTTGGTGAATGCCTAAAACTCTCTCTACATTAGTGGTTCTTCTCTCAAAACGAACAACACTAACATTATTGATTCCTAAGCTATTTATACATGCTAGGATCAGGCCAAAAACTGCGGCAACCGCTGCACAAGCCTTGGACAGCCAAGTGTCCAAGTAGTTTCCATAACCGCCACTTTCAATCGCCACCTTTTGAGTTGTCACGCCAACAAAAGCCACACCTGTTCTTGGTGGTTATGAACACTCACAAATGGTTATAAACTACTTCTATAACTGTTCTCCCTTGTCTCACACATTTGGCATGCTTGTAAAGCTCGTGAACCAACTCCTAACCGCCACTTGAGCCATATTGCACAACCGTTGTGCTTTACCGAATCCTCGCTTGATCCAATGCTCGGCCAACTTGGCCCGCATGCTTATTGCTCTAAGCTAATGCACGGACAATCCTTTGCTTCAATCATCAAGGTCAACTCCTTAGCTCAATCTGGTTATCTGGCGTCATATGCTTTACTTAGCCAATCTGTTTGACAATAGTAATGCCACTCTTGCATTACTAGCTTGTTTGCATTGTTCAAGCTTTGGCCAGCCTTGAACTAATGCCATAGACCAACTCCTGGCCTATTCTTCACTCTTGCATCATCCTTGAGTTTGGGCTAACTCAATTCCACGGATATGCATCGATGCCAACATCGCATGTTGCATCTGTCACTTTGGCCATGTCTTGCCAAACCTTCAATGAAGCTTCATTGGTTTCCGCCAATAAGCTTCATCACTCAAACAAATGTGTTTACAATGTAATGCTGCACTTGCATTACATTGGCCCTGTGGGTTTATGCCATTCTTGACACTTGCCGCCTATTCAAGAATACCGCTTATTATGGCTTGCGTTGGCGCTATTATAGCTTCGCATTGCACCATTACGGCGGACCACAAACTTGGCCTGCAACTCTGTAACGCGTGATCATTGTGCGTCACTTGCAGCACTGTAATACTTAGGGTGTTTTGTTTTGGAGTACCCAAAGAATCATTGCGGCTCTTAGCTATATCAAGACTTTTAATCATTTGAATGGTCTGCGTAAAACATTTCAAGAAAGATGTTCGCCTCACGTATTTATTAGTTGGGTTTGGCTATGTAGAAAGGGAGAATTTGTATTCATATTGACTCATTCCATCATTGTTTTTAATTTTCGGGATGAAAGTTTCATCAAGTTATTATTTACTTATTTGGATATATATATATATATATATGAGCAATCCTCGTGGAAATCTGTTTGTACCATAAGTAAAAATACCACTTAATGGGCCAAATTGATACTTGAATCATCTTTTGGGTCCTCATCCAAGCCCGCTACCCAGCCAGCCAAGGCAGTCAACCGGTCTGCACAGACCGGTCAATGGTCAGAATCAGTCAATAGTCAAAGTCGGTCAACATCCGGTCAATGGTCAAAGTCAGTCACACCCCTAGCTAATTTTCAGTCTCCACTCATATCGCCAAAGAAGCCAATTATGCTCCAGTCACTACCCATCCAAATATCCACCCAACTATGCAGTCGCCCACCCATTACGCATCCGCCAAAGATCCACTATCCTACCAACAAAGATCCACACAGTCTACCACCCGGCTCCACCAATCCCGGCTACCATTAATCGTGCAGCTTTCATACATAAATTATGGTGAAGACATAAAGGAGCGCTTTTATGTAGTGATTCAATATAGGACCATAAATGGACAAGTTTTCATACGTAAAATTATGGTGAAGACATAAAGGAGCAAGGGATTTCATGCGTAATTCAATATAGAGCATAAATGGGCAACATTGAGAAATTCATTATAGGAACATAAATGGGCAGTTAATGGAATTTATGTTGAGATTGGAATTATATTTTTCATTGTATAAATAGGGAGAGGAGAAATCAGTCAAGAGGGGGGTAGCCGATAGGAGAGAAAAACATACTTTGTAATACAACAGTCAATAAAACATTTCACCCCAAGGGGATTCATCCGTGGATGTAGGCAAACCATGCCGAACCACGTTAAACCTTTGTCTCTTTATTTTGTTCTTCAATTTATCTCCAAACCCAAAATACACACCAAACTATCCATTCATCGTGTTTCGTGCCCAAAAGTAATTTTGGGTGCAAACAAAATCGAAAGGATTGGGTCAAGCATCACAGAAGGGCAACGTTTTAGTCAACCTTTACTGACGGACAGAGTCAAATGGGTTCTCTTGTTTCTCTTAAAATCGGTTTGGAATGACTTTGTAGTCCCTCAAGTTAACTTAACCAAACCTCGCACTCTTTTCTTTATTCTTCATATGCTTCTAAATGGTTTCAGCTGATTCATTTGAATTTCTAATGTATGTTTATCTAATCAAAGCAAATGCTTCGTAGAATCGATGAAGAAGATGGTCTTCTAACCGAATTCATATCCATAACAATAAGGGATGTCACGTTTTGATTTGTTGCCGCAAGGAAAAGTGATTGCACAAGGGAACTCTGCAACTAAACGTTACTCTTAGGTTTAGGATTGGCCTTTTTCCTTATTTTCCTTTTGTTCTGGCTGTTGTAAATTTGTAGCACTTTTGGTGTATTTTCCTTACCCTGTCGTTTTTTCTTCTTAATAAAATCCAACATTTTGAGTCAAAAAAAAAAAAAAAAAAACCGCGCAACTAAACGTATGATTAGCTATAAATTGTTGAAACTTGTCTACAATAATGCTTTGTTCAACTTTAAATTGTTGAAACTTGTCTAGGGTTATTCTAAATTAGGTATCATGTGAAAGAAAATGCTGATTTTGTTTGGAATAATGCTTTGTTATATTGCACAACAATTTGTTTGCATTAAAATTTGAAATGGGGTACTCTCGGTTGATTTATGATCTTCTAATGCTTCAGACTTAGCTTGTCATTTATGAATTGTCGTTCTTTTCCCGGTTCTAATGCTTCAGTAGACTCGCCATTATATGAACACGGTCCTATAAAACAAATTCATTCGACGCCGAATAATCGTATAAAATAAGTTGGGTCTTCCGATCTTTGGACGTATAAATTAAACCGGGTAAGTAGTTCGAGATAGATCGTATATAATAAAATAGGCACTTTGTCGTTTTTAGATTTAATGAGTTCTACAATGTATACCAAACTTTGGAATTTGAAAAACATTATGTTTAAATGATATGTAGTACTATTTTACATCAAGAATCGCAAAAGAGCTTGATCATCCAACGGTTCTTCCTACAACATCTCCACTGGGTCCAACACTCCTCTACCCCATAATCATCACTTATAATCGTCATGATATGCAAAACTGCCATGAGATTTTGAAAGAATGACTTTTTTAGGATATAGTTAGCCGATGGTCCCGGTAAGCCAAGGGAATCATCTCTTGATGTTAAGGAAAGTGCTAGGCGACAAGAAAGTAAGAGCGTGAACAATAGAACATGAACTTGAGTTATTGTGTTTTGCTTAAGATGTATCCACCAGATAGGTTTCCAAAGATCCCCTGCAAATGAGAGCCATGAATACATAAGACTGGAGGCCTCTAATTTTATGTTTCTTGTCCATACTCCGCAACAAGGGCGTCTTTTGTAACTTCTGTAATAGATGTTCCAAGGTTAGCAAGCAGCATACATGCCATCAATATTGGAAGTACATCACCTTTGGCTAGGATTAACGCAAGCGAATTCTAAGAGAGAACATGCAAAATCACGACACGCTTTGATCCAATTATCAATAACTTAATATATCCCAGAAATGAAGGCACCCAAAAGGCAATATATGTGCCCCGCCAACGTGAAATGAAGATCGAATAAAATCCCATACAAAGGTTTCGCAACCATAGGTAAGATAACAAATATTCTCCAACCAACTGCAGTGTTGATGGGTTTAGGTAAGTTTATTAGCCATATCAAAATTCAGCCCTAACCATAGAAGATATCTAATTCCTTGAAACAAATACCTAAATCCACACAAAATCAACCGACTACTGCTACCTACTTTCAACGAATTTGCTTCATCCTCTTTTCAAATTATGTCCTTAACAATTCTTGTTTTTTTAAAGGGAGTTTAAGTCAAAATGATGGGTTTTGGGTTTGGGGATTTAATGAAGAGTTTATTTGTTGTTAATATGAATCAAGATGATGAAAGGTTTGGGTTTTGTTTGTTTTTGTAATGAGAACAGAGGATGTGAATTGGATGGTTGGAATGATTTTGTGGATGTTTGAATGATGATGGGGTTACTACTGTTCAGAGAAGATTTCCAGGTTGGTTGAACATTCTGTATTCCAAACCGATTTAAACAGTAACTAAGGTTGATTTATTAACTATAGTTGAGGGACAAAATTGGAAGGAAAAAAATGAAACTTAACAAATATGAACGGACAACCGATTTTGTCCGTCAACTATGGTAGACCTTTAGACCATCTCCAACAGATGGTGAATTTTTTATTTTTTAGTGACACATAGGATTTTAGACCTCTGTTTGGCATAAATTCATCTCCAATAATAGGGTCCTACAAGATAGGAGGGACCAATTACTAAATATGAAGGTGTTCAAGAAAGTGTTATTTACACCTCCGTTTGCACCTCCACGTCATCTTTTTCACTAATTTTCTTTTAATTCTAGGGTTAAAATTCTCTACTATTGGAGATGGTTTTTTGGATATGAGGTCCTACATTTACTCAATGTGTAGACCCCATAAATAAAAGGACTAAATAAAAAATACACATAGGATTTTTTGCACCTTCTGTTGGAGATGCTCTTAGACCATCTCCAATGAGTGAAGAGGGAATTCCCTTAAAATCCGAACTGGCAGCGAGTATAATCGACGTGGAAAGCAATAAGAGATTACCATGTCTTATGGTGTGATATGTAAAATGTATACGAATAGGTATAATGTTTTGAGATGGGGAAACAGTTTATCGACCGGGAGAAAGATTAGGGACGACTCAAACTATTGGGGAACGACGGGAAAAGTTTAATGACGTCTTCATTTAATTTATAGACCGGCAAAACAATTCCAGCTGCATTTATTTTATTTTACCGATCGGTGAAATGAACAAATGATCGGTGACAATTGGTGGGGCCCATGGATCGAGTAGAATGACGATCGAGATAATGAACGTGGATCGGTGAAATGAACACCGATCACTAACATGTTTACCTATCAATGGACGGTTTAAAACCCTTCCCATGTTCCCTTATTCCCCAATCAAATTCCCTTATATATGGGTAGGGAACTGGTTTTGGGATTCCCAACCCCATTGAACATGGCAATTCCCGATTAAAGATACAAATCCCTTGTTGGAGATGGTCTTAGTGTTTGCTAAATTAGTTGCAACTGTAAATGGTCATTATGACAAATTAACAATCAAGTGAGGGATGATGATATAAAAACTTGTTCATAACAAAAGATAATTTATTATCGTAAAGAAATCTTATTCATTTAAATTTCCATATTATTTTCCTATTATTGTGAGATTAAGATATATTATTTTAACAGTAG
Source organism: Papaver armeniacum (assembly GCA_023531295.1). Lineage (NCBI taxonomy): Eukaryota > Viridiplantae > Streptophyta > Magnoliopsida > Ranunculales > Papaveraceae > Papaver > Papaver armeniacum. Next base: position 57,629 of record JAJJWW010001749.1, on the reverse strand, counting down.
ATACCTTATTATTTTCCTATTATTTTCCTTTTTTTTCTTCAGTTTAGGGTTTGTTTAGAGGGGGTTATTTATATAAAGAGCTCCAAAAACGAAAAATAAGAGACTTTTTTGATTAATCAAATTATTTTGTTATTGTTAAACTTGGTTTAACTCTATTTTGATTTTTATTTATAGTCGAAGTTATTCCCGAGGTCTAAATAATTATCTTATCCGGAGTCACGAGGTCAGAATCAATCGTTCATAATCGTTATTCTTCGGAATAATTTGAGGTCTGAACAATTATCGGTTACTTTTATCAATTTTTACTCCGCTGCGACAAATATCATATTTAAACGCATCCAATATGTATCACAACATCAAATAGATCCAGGAGCATCTCGTCCAAATCATGTTCATCGTCGATTGAGTCCAAAGAACATAAAAATCTGCAAGGACAAATAGATGATTTGTTGATAAAAAGTTTGATATGACTAAGAAAAATCCCTTGTGCTAGTCCACCTATTTTAGTCGAGAAAAATGTGTATTAATTGTAGAGCTTTAAATAGAATCACAATCCATACATATATCCAAATCCAAGGTTAGATAATATGCTTGATATGCTTGATATGCTTGTTAGGTCCAAGATATTTACTAAACTAGATCTCTGCAATGATCATCATCAAATTCGTATTCGTGAAGGAAATGAATAGAAAACGGCCTTTGAAACATGTGAAGGTTTATATAAATGGCTTGTAATACCATTTGGTTTATATAATATATACCCAACACTTTTAAAAGGCTCGTGAATTAGGTTCTACAAAGTTTTATTAGTAAATTTATTATTATTTATATTCACTAGTGGAAAATGGGTGTTTAGCAACCCACATCGGAGACCCTCATTGACGGTAGTTGGACCGCTGACCATACATAGCGGTCTCTGATATAATAAAAATCCGGACCATATCCGAGAGCTTAATAAGCAGTCCCTGAATAACAAAATTTATTTACCCTTTCATCCTTCTTGGAAATCTAATTGAGAGACCCCTAGGCATACGTTCTAGTTACTATTTTAGATGTATGATGAACGGCTGGAAATGCTTAAGATTTGAGCCATTGATTGAGATGACATGGATGGCTGGATTGTGAAGAAGAGACTCGTTATTATCGAGGATAAAATATCTTTTCCTCTGCGCCTCATCTCTCTTCTCTCTTCTTCAAACAAACTATTCTTCTCCATCCCTTCTCTATCTTCATCTCCCTGCTACCTCACTCTTCTCTATCTTCTGAACTACTTCTATTTCAACATCCCCTTTATCTTCGTCTACAACTATCAAAACCAAATCTTCCCTTTTTATCATCACAATCAGCGAACCCTAACTTTCTCCCTCGAAAATCAACAGGTATAAACCTTAATTTTTCTTATATCTCTCCTGTGTCTACTATCGTTCTCTGAATTCTTATCTCTAGTATTTATTTTTAGAGATCTGCACTTCACTTCTGATCAATTTGTGGTTTGTCTTTGCAGATTGTTTTAGAGGATAAACAATTTTAGATGTTTCTTACAAGGTGAGAAGAAGAAAAACCCCTTTATTTTTCAAATCTAGGGTTTTAATAAATTTAGTTTACTTTCGAGGTTTTGATTTTTTTGGGCGAGATTTCTTTCTGTGCGTGGTATTGAAATTGCTGATTTTTATTTCCAATCCTTGTACTTCTCGATTTCTTAAAGGCTGTAAGTTTTGTGTAATATTTTTGATTTTTGGTTAAATACCCTAATTCATACTCTACTTTTATGATCTTTTTTTACAGCAATGCAGATCTGTAATACTATTACTGCTGTTGAGTCTCAGGTGATTCAATATCCCCATTTATTCCTAGTTGAAGACTTAGATAGTTTCCAGTTTTTTATTGATTTCTTACATTTCTTTGATTCGTATTGCAGGTGGATTCTTAGTTTGCTGGACCATTTGGAGATGCTTGGCAACTTATCCTTTGTAAATTACTTCAAAACTCAATCTATCTGATTGCCAAATTGTGAATTTTTATTTTCCTTTTTGTGGCTAGTCTGTTACATAATATAGTATTTAGATTGGTGAGAATTTAGATTGTTGAGATTCGTATTTCCATCTGCCGATTGGTAACATGAGGTTATATTAAGAATATCACTGCATTGTGCGCGTGAGTCATGTTTGGAAGGAAGGAAGTTTCCATTGTGCTGGTTAGCTCGATTGTGCCAATAATAATTTGTAAATTGGGATTCTGTTAAATTAAATTGGGATTCTGTTAAATTTATAATTAGGTTAGTATCCATTTTATAGGTACACACTGAATGTTTAGCTCCTCATTTAGGAACCACCCATTGAAATCATACGGCGCTTTGTAGAAGTCCATGGGTTTAACGATTACTTGTGCAACTTCTTAATCGAACCGTATTGAGCTTTTTTTCTTTCATAATCAAAGTTTCTTTTTCATTCTTGATAATATTAATTTTGAAATTAAGCTATTCTCTTAGATTGATATTTCTTCAAAAGGCTTATCTCGTCTGATGACATTACTGTTTTGATATCGGTATGAGTTTTCATTGAATATCTTGTCCAAATTAAGCATGCCAATTTGATCCTGTTTCTTTGGATTATTATTGAAGTTTATCATATTTACAGATTGATTCTACTGTAATGTCAAGAAGTGCCAGTAAATTAGTAGTCGTTATTGCAGGGTGAAATGTAAGCCTCCGTAGATTACTAACTAAATAGTAAAAATGAAGTATAGTAGTTTTGAGGGACAATTTATAGTAGTATCCTCCTGCAACTGTTGATGTTTAGGCTTATATCTTTAAGAATTTATATGAAAGATATTTTGCTTGTGCTTAGTAGCTAAACTACTTGTTTACATGATCAATAGAAAATCTATGGTTACTTTGTACAGTAGAGTGTGGATTTTTGTCTTGCTATAAATTCTTTCCTGCTTATACCATTTCATATTGGACCATGGCTCTTGACTTTCAGACTCCCAAGCATGTGAATTGTGATGGCTATGAAAAGTATAAAAGTTCTTTGATGCATTTTCATTATTAATTTTTATTGAATACAACAACATGGGAGGTTGGTAGTTTGGGATTGACAACTTTTATTGTTTAAACCATCGACTATTGTTGTTTGAGTTTCCTTTACAGGGATAGGATATTTATGAAATTACAGGACTGTATCTTGGGATTCCCTGAGTTTGACATTCATCTGCAAAGATGAGGCCACCTATTACATAAGTCTAAGTATACAACACATCATTTACCTTCTGTAGTGTGTGGTTTTATAACGTAATTGAGCTGTTTGTTAAGTTTTAATGTCATTATTTTTAACTTGTAGGCCTGTTATTCGTGGGCGTCCATCGAACAAAAGAGCTATTCATATTTATGGAAGGCCTAGGTGGATGTTTGTGGCAGTGTTTGCATCCAGTACGTTGAAAACTCTACTGAATTTCCTTTTGTTTTCAGTATATTATTGTAGAGTTTGTTAGTTGGTTTCTTTATGGCTTATTGTAATTTATTTCCCTTTGTCTCTGTAGTGAGTTGTTTCCTGTGGTTCACCTCATGTAGTCTCTTAACTGTTTCGTGGGCACTGCTTATTGGCATCCTCTGTAAGTTGGAACTTAAGATTTAATTCAGTTTGTAATGTTTTGATTCTTCTCCTCATTGAGTGTGTTTCCCACTTTTCCTGATTCTGAGGTATCTTTTGTAGCCACTCTTTTGCATGCAAGCTTTCGAACACCTAACCTGAAGGCACGCCTCAACACATTCCGTGAGTATTTCCGTGCAGTTTGGCGCAATTATAGCGAGATGTAAATGGGTGGTCCTAGTTTCAACAATGTAAGTGGAGCTCTCTCTGTGTCATAATTTATAGGTTAATTCGCCAGTTGTTTATGTGAGTATTTCCGTGCAGTTTGGAACTTCGCAAAGAAGGCTTTAACCCATCGTTACTTTCATAATTCAATAGTTTGATACGTATTATGGTGATGTTAGATGATTTCTTATGATGCAATAATTTGAACCTCAGATTTGCTTGAATATTTGATGGATGTCCTTTTTTTTGTTACAGGGTTTCCTAAACCAGCAGAATTGATAATTCGAAGTCAGATTCATGGCATGTAGTTGTCATCATATAGCAATGACACTCTAAAAAAAATCAAGGTTTGTGTGTTTCGATCCGATTTATCTTTGTCAATGGATTTCGGTTATTCAATTCCATGAAATTGTGGAAGTGTATGTTGGAGAAGTTCACTTACTCTGATTATTGTTTAACCAGCATAAGACATGGTATATGAGTCTCTATGGGCCAATTTTGGTGTTTTATTGCTGCAATGGGTTTTACCCATCATCATTGGTTGTTCTCAATGTTCCTTCTTCTTTGCCTAGGCCATCTAATCTTACCTTAGAGCGAGTTACGTGGCTTCACTCATTCGTTTCTTTCTTATTTACTATTCATTGGGCTGATTATTCCCTGGTATATCATATATGTTTCTTCCTGAAGTGTTGTAAACTCCTAGCTATTTACCTTGTTGTAGAATTTTATTTGCATACTTATCCAATAAGAAAATCATTTTTTGACGTCGATGCTGGATTACCCTTTGCTGAAGGAACTACCCTCTTTTGATGGCTATATGGAAGGTGGCTCCAGCCTTGGCTGCTGGATGTGCATTATACCAAAACCTTTTGAGCTGACATCCATGTAATGCTTCTCTTTCGTTGTTAATATATTCTTTTTAATGTTTCCTTTCCCTTTTCATTTGTGTGTGTCGATGAACACTTTTACTTGTTCTGACTAGTGTACTCAACACTGGAACTGTCCACTTGTTATATGGGCAGTTGATCCTAAAGCTCGATCAATTTGTTTTTACCTTCTCTTACAGTTATGCACCCATACTTCGATTTGAACTGTGTACTTATCTGATGAATCTCATGTATTACAGTTTTGTTCATCCACAAATTGGGACTGCATACCACGCTACAACCTTAGTGGTAAAAGATGGAATAGTTGAACTTACATGCTCCTTTTGTGTTTCTCTTTTGCTTATAGATTAATGTAATAATACTTGTGTTCATGATTTCTACCTTTGATTTGTCACTGCAGTTGAACGATTTTATGTTGGAGTGAGAAACCCAACATTTTTCCTAGCAGGGATATTGGTGTGTGATATTCTTTTGCCGTACTTACTTCTTTATACTATTTATGTAGCTAGGTTGATTGGATCAAATTATTCATCAAAATGTTAATAAATCATATCTTGAAAATGCAGGGGATATCTGCAGAATGCTTCTTTGCTGGCGTTTTGTTGAGGTGGTTTGTTTACGCTCCCAATTCAGGTGATTCTGTCTTTCTAACCCCATAAACAGTCAAGTAGGATTTAATATTTTCATCTCTTCAGTACCGTAGTCAAACTTAGTTATTCATTGATTCTCAACTTGTAAATTCTCAATCCAAAACTCCGTTGGTGTCGACAATATATATGGATCCTATCGAGTATCAGCTGAAAGTATATAGGCATAAAATCAAAATTCTGTTATTGAAACTCCAAACATCACGGTACTATGTTTTTGGATATATAAATGTTTTTGTGAAGATTGAATGCAGCCATCCAAATTTAGTTTTCCATCATAAACAGATAAATGAATTGAACTTTGAGATAGCATATTACATGCTTGTTAAAATCACCCAATGAGTTCCGTCTTACAAATATTGATTTTAGTTTTGAATTGATGTACATATTTCACCTTGGTTTCATGTTTTTACCATTTGTTTTCATATATTGTTTGTAAAAAGGACTCACTGAGTTCCATGACTTCCCTCCCCTACCTGGGGTAGTTAGTTGATTCCATGTCATTTTGCTTTGTTTTTGCGGCTGGAATCTTGTACAGAACCTCTACGTGGGTTGTAAGCGAAACTTGGTGGTGTTAGTAAGATGGTCTTTATATGCATACATATATATTATGATGTGGATACGGAATGATGGTATAGAGTTCCGTGTACTTAATATGGTTTGAGTTTATAGTATCTTCATTTGGTTAGAACACCTGTTGCTCTGTAATTGTTGATGGGTCTATTAGAACACCTGCGTGACTATTATCATCTGTTGTAGGCATGTGTTCTAGTCTAGTTTGAATTTGTATTCCAATACCAGAATGGTTGAGACGTTCATTGGTTGAGATGTTCAATTATTTTTTGTAATTTTCTATTCATTATTCGTATGATTCAAAAAGCATATGCTGAGTTAGCTTTGCTGCCTGTTTTAATGAATTGGAATATTAATCTCATTGATCTGTATGGAGGTTTGGATGACTGGATCTTCCAATGTTTATGTGTAGTGACTCTTATTATCGACTGATTCTTGATACAGGTACGCTGGGAGGGCATTAGTACAGTTAAAGCTCTCGCTCTATCTCTATGCCTTGACAGACACAGATGCAGCTTGTCACATTATTGATGTATAATTTCTGAATGTTGTGGCAGAATAAAGAAGTAACTGAAGATATTCAAAAGGTTGCTGCTGCAAAATGGTTAAAGGTGTGCCCAGCCATCAACTCAAGCAGTGTTCCAGGCGTCCTGATACCAGAGTCAATGATACGGAATTTCAGGAGAATTAATTAAGTTTATACAATTGATATAGATCCCAGCACAGAAGGTGTTCAATAATGAACTGGTCCCTCTATTTTCTAAGATCCCAGCACAGAAGGTGTTCAATAATGAACTGGTCCCTCTATTTTGTAAGGTGAAGCTATGTAAAAGAATTGGATGTTCAATAATGAACTTAGTGTAAAAGTTTTCATACTTTGGACTTGGATAATTTTGGTCTAGCTTTAAAATTGAATTTGAGCTCCATTTGATCAAATTTTGAGTCAAACTTTGAGTTTAATTTGACTTGATGTTGTCTTGACTTTATTTGAGTTCCATTTGACTACTTCAATTTGAGTTCAGTTTGACTAGACTTTTCTGCAGTCAGATTTGACTTGACTTTGCTGCAGTCAGATTTAGCCATTCAGGCATTTCAGCAAATCTGAATCAATTTTTTTTTTTATATTATAATTTAAATCTGAGACTCACGGCTTAGGGTCTGCACCTCGTTACACTTGAAATCAGTCGTTATTTTGAGACACACGGCTAAGGGTCGTACAAAACAGCTACGCTTTATCAGAGACCCCAACAGAGACGGTTGGAACTAGTCGTATAACTCGTATACATGACTTGTCCTGACGGTCGCGGAACTTCTGTTTTCCACTAGTGATTGATGATATTTTAATTTATAGGGGTAATGAAGAAGAACATCTTTTTCATTTGTCTAAGTATTTCAAGTTCTTGTTGATAATGCACTCTTTGTGAACTTAAAAAAGTGTACTTTTATGCCCAACAAAGTCACTTTTTTTGGATACATAATTTCTGATAAGGGAATTGCAGTTGGTAATTGGAGAACTAAAGTTATTTTTGAATGTCCTACTTCAACTTGAACTCGTGATGTCAGGAGTTTTCATGGATTGACTTCTTTTTATAGCCGTTTTGTTAAACAAATTAGTTCCATAAGCTTGTTGGTTAATCGATTTCTTAAAACAAGACAAATTGTTTTGGATTGAAGAAACCTGAAAAGATTTTTAATATACTTAACGAGAAATTGTGTAGTGCTCCTCGTTTCTATTTAAGCTCGATTTTGTAAAACATTTTAAATCAATTGTGATGTTTCTGTTATATGTATTAGTGATGTTATTTTTCGGAATGGTCATCCTATTGCATATCATAGTAAAAATAATTATAAGTCTAGAAAGAAATAGTCTACATATGAACCTGAGTTAATTGCTCTTGCTCAAGCTTTAAAATAATGACATCCGTATCTAGTTCACAGTGAGTTTGTAATTAACACCGATAATCAAGCTTTGAAATTTCTACAAACATCAGCAAAAGTTAATCGAATGCATGATCGCTTGTTATCTAATATCAACTAATATACCTTTTCTATTAGACATGAAAGTAGTTGAATCAAGTTGTTGATGTTTTGAGTAAATGTGCATTTTTTTTTTTTGCTACTCTTTGCAATGAGATCATAACTTTTGACTATCAAGAATTTGTATGTTGTCAATGATAATTTTAAGTTCATATGGGATAGTGTGGACACACAGCTATTGGAGTCAATGATTTTCTTAACCAATATGGTTTTCTTTTAAAGGTAATTATCTATGCATACCTCAAGGTTCTTTACGTCTTCAATTAATTCATGAATTACATGGTAGTGGTCTTGGTGGACATTTTGGTCGTGATAAAACTATTACTTTAGTTGAAGAACGTTACTATTGGCCTTCTTTGAAGAAAAATGTACAGAAGTTTGTTCAAAAGTGCATGGTTTGTGAACGTTCAAAGCGTAGAATTAAAAATACAGGTCTTTAGACTCCTTTACCAGTTCCTGATGCTCATTGGGATGATGAGTATGGATTTTATTCTGGGATTGCCTCTGTATATTATCATAAAAAAATGTCATTGAATATTTACGTTAAAACATCAATTGTCATAGGAGTAGGTTCTTAAGATGTATTCGTTAACTTGTTTTTCAATTTTTCCAATAAATTACTGTCAACACATTTACAAATAACATTCCAATCTTGATTGTTCTCAGCATCAATACCACTTACACACTTTAAAAGGTTGGGATGAGAAAATATCACACTCTCAACTACATCATCACCATCATGATGTTTTTTCATCAATTTTGAAAATACAAGATTCTTCAAATCTACCACGTAAGATTTGATGATTATAATTTTGAACAGTTAGCTCTAGCACCACACGTGATTATAATACTTATCGCGGTATATTTGGAAATCTAGTTGTGTTGATTGCAGTTTTTAAAATCTGGAAGCAAGCCTAACGAAAACTCCTTGGAAACCTGGTCATGTTAATTAATATCTTGTAGTAAGTATATGATTTTATTTTTTTGATGATAATATACAATAATTTTTTTTTTTCATATAGAATGTATTTGTAGCTAATTTATATATTAGATTTATCTAAACTGTACTAACTTTGTTATTTACAAACAAACTCTTTTTGGGATCGATGGCATAAGACATGATTACAGAATTTTCCATGGATGATTGAATCGAAGGAGTATTGTAGTACATATTTTACCATATTCAAATTTTGTTATTATAGGTTGTGGCGGCATATCAAGTCGTACCAGTGATGTGGGTCCAAATTAACAGCGGATTGATACGTCTTTTTAAACCACCAACGTTCCTGCAAAGACTACGAAGACTTTTTTACTGAGATAGAGAGTGAAGGTGAACAAAAAAGACGGATAATATAAAGAGTGAAGGTGAACAAAAAAGACGGATAATAAAATTCTCAATTATTGAATCTGTTTTTACTTTACAAAATGGGCCTTTTGATATTTATTTGATAGAGAGTGAAACTTACTATGTTATTGAAATTAGTCATTAAAAGTCCGATATACCATTTACTGTGGGTTCGTCGTTGTAAATTAGGTCGTTACTACTTACTTACTAGTTTTATTATCAACTGATATGCTATATGGAGAACTAAAGTGTAGGATCATTTGGTAGAGGTTCTCAAGGGTCTGAGTCATTCTTGATGTAGTACTCTTTCGTGATGCATTTGTGATTGGATTGTTAATTTTTTATTAGAAAATCGTCAAATGTTACATGATATTTCAAGTACACATGTTATCTCATGTCTAATTAGATATGACAAACTTTCACATAGAACAATCACGATATTGAAGTGTGTACATGTATACAAGCTCTTGCAGAACTCAAGTTATTTGGAACTGAGAGTCTTGGGAAAGTGCTTTATGACCTGAAAGACCCGAGTAGAGGTAGTTAAATTTTTTTATCAAGAAGAAAGAGGGGGATTCTATACAATATCAAAATGTAGATTATTAGTTTGAAATAGAATAAATAAAACACATTTATGAACAGAGAATCAAAATACGAATTCAGGTCTCTCTCTACCTTCAGGCCATATACAATGAGAAGGGTACATCTTAAGATCTTATATATATATATATATATCTGAATTGACTCCAAAGAAACCTTTCAGTTCTCAGCTATGTAAAGGAAAGAAATCCAAAATCGCAATGGTTTTTATGTCAAGTCTTTTGAAAAAGTGTACCGAAAATTGGTATTGTATATTATCTTATTTTTGTTAAACACACATTTGAGATCAATTATATATAAGAGAACACCCAAAAAGTTAGATTCATGTATATACCAATTCTCTAATGTAATACCAATTCTCTAATGTAATTCTTAATATATTTAACATGTGAATGCCTCTTACACGCAAAAGGAAAAATAAGCAGCATATGCATATGCGAAATTTGCTACTATTTGCTGGATCATATGGAAATCAAGATGTGATTTCGTTTTCAGGAACATTAAACCTGTTGCTGAAAGTACTGCCCTGAAAATCAACCAACATAACTGTTCTTTTAATAAAGTGATTCATAATCCAGGTCACATCCTGAACAATTTGTTCTACAAGGACACTGACAATGATCACCTTGAAAGAAATGCTAGGATGATCAACCATCATAAGGAGAAATTTGGAATCACTATTAGCATCGGTATAATTGAAGTCACTACACCATATCTTGAATTTTCCAACATATCAGTTTCGGAGGTGTGCAACAGATATTGGCGTTGCAACCTTGTGCAACGCCAATATCCGTTGCACACCAAAAAATATGTTGGTCAAAGTAGGTAATAAAAATAAGGTAAATAAAATTAATTCACCAACGTTTGTTAGACGTATAAAAACGTTGGGTATCTTTGGTAATCTTGTAATATCAGACATTTCCACGGGCCTTTAGTAGTATTTTTTATTTAATCTTAATCTTAATTTCTTTTTTTTTATTATTTTTCTTTTTTAGAAAAACCTTAAAATTGGTTCCCCAAATATTTGCCCCTCAAAATTTCACCAAAATCATCCTCCCTCATAAACTTGAATCAATAAAAAATTTCCCCCTAATTTTTCCCTCTAATTTTCCACCAAAATCATCCTCCCTCCTATTTTTTTTCACCAAACTTCAATTTTCTCCCAAATTTTTCAGACACAGGATATCTTATTACTCTCTCTCTCTCTCACCAAACTACACCATATATTTTATTCAACGGAACCAAAACCCTCGTTTTCTCTCTCTCTCTCGTTTTTTTCTTCAACAGAACCAAAACCCTCAGACAAAAACCCTTCTCTCATTCACAATCAAATCCAAAATCTCTTTAGCTTTACTAACAAATCAAAACATGAGTTTCAGTAATTAAATCCAGAAATCTCGATCTATTTTGTAGAACCCTAAAAAATTCCTAAACCTAGAATCCAAAATCAATTTTGTTCATGAAATCCGAAATCAATTAGTCTGATAGTTGATTATCATCAGGTATAAACCGTTATTTACTAGGACTGTTGTTCAATTTTGATTTTGTTGGTTATCTTTTGATCCATTTCTTTACCTAACTCTGTGAAGTTGAGTCTTATTGCATGTACAGATTTACATTATGTAATTTTAAAAAATGGGTGTATTTAGATTTCAGTTTAATGTGTTTATTGAAGTTGTTTTGGTGTTTTGAAGTTAGGGGTTTTACTTTGATGTTTTGAAGTTAGGGATTCTACTCTAACTTGTGATGTTTTTTTTTAGATTTCAGTATTACATGGAAACAGTACCAGACTATGGAATCTAGCTTGATGTATTAGCTAATTAAGTTCCCCTAGAATGAGTGTCGGATAAATGCTTAATGTACGTTTTATAATCATCAAACAAAAAATGATGATTTCTTAATTATATATAAACCAATGGTGCTCCTGTTATGTTGTTTTTGTAGTGTATTCTATGACTTGTTATTTTTCTTGAACTAAACCTCCACTAACTCAAAGTCAGGGTGTTGATGATGTTTTGAATTTTGAAAATTGTATGAGATCTTTTCTTTGCTCGTAAATATAAACTTGGGTGATGCTCTTACAATAACAAGAAATATAAACTGGTAACTCTACTCTCTGTTAATTACATAACTAATGGTTGTAATAATGATAGAGGTTCAATTTTAATATAATAAAACACTTTTCCAGGACGAGTCGGGCATTTTACAAGTACCTGAAGACACCACAGACAAGTGGTTGTTGGGACACCAACGTAAGGATGGGACTGTGCATCCTAGTGCGGAAGAGTAATTATACTTCAGAAATTAAATAACGACACTTATTTCACTGCTGCATACTCTTAGGTAACCACCAAGTTTTTATTATGAAATTACAGAAGAAAGTAATGGAAGCCAAGGAGAAGTATAAACAAGCAGGAGCTAGTGGTGGCAAGAGTTGTTTGATTTCAGATCCACTAGAAGATGTGTTTGGAGCAAATCGAAAAGATTGTATTCGTGACCACTCATCCCGTACGTCCGAGAAGCAAGATCAGATGGAAGCAGTCGCGTTTTCTGCTCTTCAAAATAAAGACTCCCAAAAGGAGCCTCTCAACAAAATTGAAACTGATGTTAGTATTTTGGGTGGCCAACTCTGGTCGTGAGCAAGAAAGTTGACGTAAGTGTTGAATTCGACTTGCCGTGCGATTCTAAATAAGTTTAATACACCTTCAACTCTGTGATAGTTCTAATATGATCTTGTTGACAGAGCGCTCTTACACTTACTAAAGCCTAATGTGTCTGCACCAGCTAGTTCCTCCAATCCTCCTAGAAGATTCACTCCTAGCCCAGAAAAATGGTCAAATACTCATCGTGTCGGTGGAAGTCATCATGTCCTGGATAACGAGGAAATTGCTTCTGCTGGGGTTACATCTGGGAAAGTTGAGCTACTAAACAATAAATGTGAAGTTGTTGCATTAGGAAGTATTCACCCGGGTGATGTCTTACATTGTCAAAAGCTGAAGCAGACTGAGAAGAGGGTCTATGTCGAGGTAGTGTATGACCAAGCAGCAACTCTTTGGGATCCCCCTCAAGGAGATAGTTATTTCTTCTTAAAAAAACTATCATCACTGCTTTTTTAAAATGGAGCGAGGATAGGATGCAGCTTTGTAAATAGTGAAACTTTTTAGGATTGGGTATTTTGACAAAGGGTATTTTGACAGACACAGCATCTCCTACAGACTTCCTTTTTTTTTTTGGGTATTTTGACACAAAGGAAGATAGATAATAACGAATCTTATAGGATTTTTGTTTTTGGGTATACTGATTAGGGAGATTGCTTAATATAACGGCGAATTCTACAGACTTCTTTTTAGGTGTTTTTTTTGGATGTAGGAAGATTAGACAGAATATGCATCTGTCTACTCTGTCTTTATAGTTTTTTGTTGTTTCTATGTTTGATGGAATTTATCATATATATATATATATATATATGTGTATTTTGTTTCTTGTTGTTCATTTTAATGTCAAACCTTTTTAACTCCGCCAATGCGAATGCGTTGCCGGTCCCAAGTCCGGATAAAGGAAGAGGGAAAAGGTTGGTATACTCCTGTCATATAATATGGAGTTGCTATTTTCTTTTATTTTTTAGGTAATGGGTTTTCTTGCACCATTTTGGTACCAGTTCTTGACATTGATTTGCTATCATTCTTACTGGTAAGGGTTCTCTACTTTTCACTGTTTTTCTATATATCGGGATGATATTTCAAGTCTGATGTGGTGATTGCAGTTCAATTACTTGTGGAGTATTGAAGAGTTGATGTTCAATTCCATGCTAACCCGCCGGTGTTCCAATCTATTTTTTTTTTGAAAGGTATGCATTTGAATCCTCACCAATTCCTATCTGATTTGCTTCAGATAGATTCAAATTGAATTGATCTAAGTTAATGTTTAGTAAATCAGGTCACACTTGCATAAATAATGCCAATGAATAATCACAGTTTAGTTACTAACAGAGAGAACCACAAGTGCCGCACTTAAGACCTTTCTATATGCACGCAACAAAGATATTATTTTGAATTATTCAGCTTTTTTATTTCCGTTTTTTTATTTCACTTTTATATACTTGACACTCTCAATCGCTCCTCGATTTAATGTTCACCTTGGAAGCCAAGGCCTGGTCACAAGCGGGATGATGACATCATAATGACCAAAGACACCGACCAAAGATTTTGACTATCATGTACATAAAGTGGGAAGATTATTACTGAAGTACAAGATCCTGTGCAGAGGTATAATTTTGAATCTCATACTCCCAATCAAACTCATATATTATCAAAGTGGAAGTTCCTAGATAGATATATTTATACAATTGCAAGTGCATTTTAAACAAGATGCTCGATGGTGCTATTTGATCTCCAAATGTTGTGTGCTTTCAACAATAAGATCTCTTTCCCCAAGAACATAACAAAGTTGCATATGTGTATACCGTGTATTAGTATGCGCCGTCATGTATACCTTGCTTACATGCTTTAGCCGAACCATCTTCCGGGAGATGATCATGATGGGTCTTCGGTTAATTGGTAGATATTTATCCTCTAGTTTTAGTTTACCAAAAGATGAAAACTTGCATAAATCATGCCAATGAGTATTGCAGCATTTGAATCTATCTGAAGCAACATCCAACTACTCTTGATCATCCATTCTGAATCGATTTTTGTAGTTGATTAACTGCCTCAAACTACACTGAGCTTGCTCGATTCTATCAGAATATCAAGGACCAAGGTTTGTATTTATTCTCCGCATTGTGTTTTATACGAGCATGAAAATTATTGTTTTCAATTAGTTTTTGTCTTCAAAGCTTAGTAATAATAATTCATAGGCTATACGGTGGTGGGATTGGGAGTGCGCATCTATTCTCGTGGTTATAACAAGCTTGTTTCTCTTTTATATTTATACTTGATGTGCTCATCGATGATGGCGATGCCGGCCAGGACATTATGGGAAGCAATTGCGAGGTCATATTTCCATATAAGGTGCCGAGGTTACGTGTTATCTCTCATTAACACAATCGAATTTTACCACTAACCTTAACTTCCATATAATATTGTCTCTACTCTTCAGGATATTGATTTTAATGCTCTTAAACCATTGGTACTTCTGATACACCTGATATGTAAACAACTGAAGGTATTCTTATGAACTAATTCATATTGTCAAATTCAGAAACTTGGATTCGTATTTATCTTTAAATCAACCAAGTTTTTTTATAGTTCATCTGTTACATGCTGATTCATATATTTATTACAAGCTGATATATATGAATATATCTTGTTGGATTGTGATATATTGGGTCTTTTAGTTGATCTAAAATGGTATGTGAAGGTGCGAAACCTCTTAGGAATTATTGTCGAATTATTTTTTTACCCTAAATATCGCCAGGTATTTTTTTTTACCTGTAAACAGGTTTGCAACGTATATAAGTGTTGCTCAAATTAGAGTAATATGTTGCCTAAATTACTGTAACAGTTGCACAAATAGAAAAATCCGTTGCTCAAAAAACGTTGGTAAGCTTTTTGACCAACGTTTTTATACGTTGCACAAATTAATTTGCCCAACGGATTTTGGCGTTGCACAAAAATTTGCTACGCCCTATTTCCAACGGATATTAGCGTTGGTGAAATTCATTGCAGCGCGTATATCCGTCCCAAATCGGATGTTTTGGTGTAGTGAGTAAATACTAACAATGCTAATAGTGACTTCAACCATTATACTAACTTTGCTCTAATTGCTTTGTCCTTTTCAGGTAAATGTGTGGGAGCAAGGAACTACAAGGATTTCAACAATTGGACTCAATAGAGAAGCAAGGACAGACAAAGGAGCTCATCTAGCTTTGGAATGGGGCAAGCAATGCAGAAATCAAATATAGATTTTGCAGCAGAAGATGATAAAACACTACAAACAATTAAGAAAGGCTACCGTAGGGAAGTTCAAGAAAGATTTCAAATAGGATTCAACCAGACTCATGGAGGAAATTTTGTAGCTATTGATTTTGTCTCAGACAATTTAATCAAAGTAGCTTCCCACCAGAACCTTTTAGCTCTTAAACTTTGCTAAAATTTCCATTCCGTCAAATTTACTTCATAACTTAAATCGCAAAGGTCATACCCTCCAACAGTTTTTTGAAAATCTCCAGTCAGTGAATGTTTCGACTGATGAGATACATAGTCATCACTACTATCAAACTAAGAATGTTCAGAATCGTGCTAGACTTAGCCCAACTGAACACCTTTTTGTAACGCAGGGATAGTGGCTCGTTTGATAGACCGTCATTTCCGGAAAGGGGATATTCATTTCCAGATTTAAGGTTTAAATACTGGGCGACAAAGTTGGGCAACAAATAGTAGTAGCTTTGGGAATATAATTGGATATGTGTATAAAAAAACGGGAAGAAAATGTCTCTATGGCTTATAGCATGTTTGGATATCAAAAGCAGAAATGTTTATGTTCTCCAGAAACCGTAATAAAAAAGGATTTGGCATGACAAAAAATTAAGCTAATTTATTTATTTTTTAAAAACCGTTCTGAAATTGTATTGCCAAATTATGTTTTGGCTTTTCGACTTAAAATTTCTGTATGCCATATTCTGTAATAAATGCTAAAGATAATAGCCGGTACAAACAAGGATTCAAGCTCTCGAAGGGAGATATGAATCCGAAAATGCTGCCTGTCTACCGGTTTTATACACCAAAGTTATACCCCTTTTATGTGTCAAATTTGCATTGGCTCATTTTTTTTAAAGGACCCCCTGTTTTTTCTGGTGGGTGGGGTGTGGAAGCAATAAAATGGTGGATATCATTACACGGGTGTAGCCATCGATGTATAAAACAGGTAGATATATAGCAGCTTCGATAGGAATCCATCCTACCGAAAGAAAGTTCATAAATAAATGATTGATGCAAGAGCAAATCATTACAAACATTGAAATATTTTTCTAAAATACAACAAATGTCCTGAATAGACAGTTTTTATTCTTGAGTAGGCATTTCTAGCCGTACTATTGCTAAGTTTGAACTCTATGGATGCAACATATGTCTTGAATATACATTTTTATCCGTAGAATTGATGGAATTGACCGGGTAAAATATGGGATACAGCTCGTACCGCACGAAACAACTAGTGTATATAGCGCGACATCCTTTCTTATCCTTGCAGAACCCAGCATAATTTCCAACAGCAGTTGCTAGACATTGAGAGCAAGCAAATTTAGATAGGTCTCTAGTACACTGTACCAGAGAGTATAATGTTTCAGATTTTGATAACTTGGTTTGCCCTTTGCCGAATCCAAATAGATTCTTACGATCCAAAGCTTCTGCGGTAATCTTATCCGTTAACTTCCCGAGTGTTTTTTCAAAAATAGCATAATCACCAGTAACATTTTGGACATTATAGTAAATTAAACCATTAGAATTATCCAATTCTCCTATAAATTCATGAGTATCGTATCGTAAAAAACAATATTCATAAATAATTCTTGCATCAGCTTGGTTGGGACATAATTTTTGGATTTGGATTGATGCTTCTTTGACACAATTAGAGCACTCTTTGGTGTTTAGAACATCTCCTCGGCATTGAGCTTGTCCATAAACACGGTCATCGCCAGAACCGGAAGAGAGAAACGTGTAACCTTGGTTGGAAGTTTGAGATACTAATACGGGTAGTATTTGATCAATGTTGGAAGAGACTTGTGCATTGTTTATTTTCTTGTTGTCATTGCAGAAGCTCCACCAAGGATCTTCTGCATTGACGTAAATGAAAGTAAGAAGAAGTGAAATGCTAAAGATGAGATGATATGAAAAAAATGATGCCATTGGAGAGTGTTTACTCTTTTGGAGTTTGGGTGTGCTCTTAAATAGATTTTAGAAGATAGCTAGAACTAGAGAGATGCGTGGAGGGGAAATGGTGATGCCATTGGCCATGAAAAATACTATTCAATGGCAGCCGTTGTTGACTGTTAATGGAACTTAGTTTTCAAGTTCCACCAAAAGATTTTAGTGGACTAAAGGATATTCCGCACTTTTTTAAAATATTTGGTTTCTTGTGATGATGATTTGCTCCTGGCAAAAGTTGAAATTCCAGTGCACACAGCACAAGTATTTGGTTGGCCTATTGAAACCGCAAGTTTTTGCAATAAAAGCTAGGAATATGATTTTGCGTTCATGATTCATGAGATGTAGTAGTTGAATCAAGATTTCCGACATGCATTAACTTGTTCATGTTCAAAATTTGGAATGTGAGGAACCATCTCCTAGTTGAGTCAGTGGTCGTCTGCCGACCTCCCGAACAGGAGGTAAGGAACAGGCTAGGGGTTTGACTTCTTACGCTGTCTCAATAATAAATTAAGCTAGAACTAAACATGTGGCATAGGGTGTTTTGTTTTGAAGTCGTACCCAAAATCATTGCAGCTCTTAGATATTAATTTCAAGACTTTTCAATCATTTGAAAGGTTTGCGTAAAACATTTCTAGAAAGGAGATTCATTTTGACTCATTCCATCATTAGTGTTTGGGGATGATAATTAGATATATAAAGATAAGATTTGTAGACTTTTAGTGCTGCTAAATTAGTTGCAGCCGTAAGTGGCCATTATTTATGACAATCAAGTGAATGATCTCAAGAATTCAACCCTACTCTACTTTCTTTGTTAAGGTTATCTTGTGCCGGAGTGGCGAAGGGACTCTACTTTAGGCCATCCAATGAGATCTCATATTTACATTCACATTTGCTCTGAAGTCTGAATCTCCCTTCCTATCACAACAACCCTTTTATTTAGAAGGCTATTATTGGGGCGTCACATTCCATTAGAGAGGCTTCACTTAGATATTTGGTGACCAAAAATCTGGTTAAGGGATATTTTGATTCCATAGCAATTTGTCAAAATTACCCTTCAATTAAAACTACTAAAAATAGATGAGGAAGAAGCAAACTGATCCTAGTGATGGTAATCAACAACTCAATCAACCTCAACTTCATCCTCAACTCATTCCACCGATTCAATCAATTGAAGAATCATGTTTTCAAACTCCTCAACAACAACCCATGGTGTATGTAAGGTAATAATCAAACGAATCCATCTTTTTGTACCCGTTTTTGTGCTTAAATCGAATAAAATCGAAGTAAAATTAGGATTTTATTTACTTTACGCTAGTGTTACGCCCGGGTACGATTTAGATTTTTCAATCGTAATTTAGTTTTTGAAGAACTTACGCCTTGGTTTTCAATTCAAGCGTAAACTTTGATTTGCATGTCGTTTACGTCTAGGTTTAGTTGATTTCAGTGTGTAATTCCAATTTACGCCTAGGTTTAGTTGATTTCCAGGCGTAATTCCAATTTTACGCCTAAGTTTAGTTGATTCCAGGCGTAATTCCAATTTTACGCCTAGGTTTAGTTGTTTTCCAGGCGTAATTCCAATTTTACGCCTAGGTTCAGTTGATTTCCAGGCGTAATTCCAATTTTATGCCTAGGTTTAGTTGATTTTCCAGGCGTAATTTAGGACGTAGCTAGGTTTAATTAATTAAACTAAAGCCAAACAAGGGTTGTTTAGTCATTATATAATTATTTGAGATAAGGGATTTTTGAAATTACTTACGGATGACCCGTTTTTGTCCTATTAGGTGACGCCCCTCTAATGGAATGTGACGCCCCAATAATAACTTTCTTTATTTATTTGTTTGTTTATTTTAAACAACTTCTGATCGGAAAATTGCATCGTCATTGAGTAAATAAATTATTTCTTATATTTTTGCTGCATAAAAAGAATTATTTATGAAAAATTAAACTGTTACACTTGAAAAACAGTTAAAGTAGAAATTCAATATGTCTGCATTTACATTTTTTTGTTTTTTCTAGAAAACATGAAAAATAAAATAATTTTTTAAGAGGTCTACAATCTACTGCATGCAGACCGAGAGGATGCAACATGTAGTAGATTGTAGACCTTGGTTCATGTATTTGCTAATTGTACCAAAATGACGTGACAACCTGGCAAAATCACGTTTTTTATATTTCCAGTTTATTGACAAAATTGCTTAAAAATATCCCCAAAACGTATGATGTTGTTGTTAAACATCATTGATAGGATCAAGTGTAAATGCTACGCAACCTCTGCAAATAGCTTTATTCAGACTATACTTTGGACTGCGAGCCACCGATGAAGTATTTTGTATTTGTGATGAACTGGCCATTTTTCTGAAAATCTTTTCTACGGAATTTTTTTTTTTTTTAATTTGAGTCTAAAATATAAAGATTGAAAGTGAAATTATAAGAAATTGTGGGAGTAGATTGGGAATGGCTGAATTTGTAGAGAGTGAAATAAGAGCCATTGTCTGCTCAAGGTAAGCCGGTCGTCTCGGGTTGAGATGTCTCAACAAGGGCAGAGTCTCGACCCAGGTAAAGTCAAGTCTCACAAATTGAGTCGATCTTTTTTTTTTTGATAAAAGAAAGGAATTTTATTTAGTGAATAGAGTTTTGATCTCTGCTTCAGGAGCGTACGTATGGTAGAATCAAAATCTTTAAAACAATCAGTTGAGATTTTAGTTTCTCTAGCTGACTTTGCTAATGAATCTGTCACCTGATTGTCATCTCTACCGACATAATCAAAAGTGCATAAATTGAAAGTAGAACTTAAATACTTAATCTCCTTAACTAAATTCCTATTCTCCCACTGGATGACAAGTGAATGAATATTAATGGATTGTATCACAAGCTTAGCATCAGCTTCTATCTGGATCCTTGAATGATTTAGACTTTTTGCCCATAGCAACGCCTCCCGAATAGCCATGCACTCGACAGCCCTCACGGACTTAGTGCTCCATTTCCATAAGTTCTTTTGTCCCAATACAGTGACCTGTAGAATCCCGCAACACAATGCCAATACCAAATTGGTTAGTATCATGATCAAAGGAGCCATCTATATTGTATTTCAAAATATTATCCAGTGGTGGTTTCCATCTAGACACATTAGTATTAATTAAAGCAGCAGAATGAGATTCATGCATATGAGAAGTAAGGTGATAATGTATCCTATGTACTGTACTGCAAGGGTTAAGAGAAACTCCTTGAAAAATAACATCACAACGATCTTTCCAAATTATCCAAGCTCCAATCATAAGGGAATAAAGCCATCTTTCCTCTTCGTTTCGATTTTGATGAGAAAACCAACTGGTAACCCATTCTGAAACTGAATTATAATTGGCTCTAACTGTATCAATATTGATGTTTATCCCTCTCCAAACTGTTCTAGCATGCCTGCACTCTAAGATGATGTGCTCAATTGTTT
Source organism: Papaver armeniacum (assembly GCA_023531295.1). Lineage (NCBI taxonomy): Eukaryota > Viridiplantae > Streptophyta > Magnoliopsida > Ranunculales > Papaveraceae > Papaver > Papaver armeniacum. Next base: position 36,418 of record JAJJWW010001749.1, on the reverse strand, counting down.
CTTCATTGTGACCGCAAATATCACAATTGGCTTCTAGATCACTGTTGAACAAAGCCCTCTTATATTTTGTAGAATGCAAACCTCTTATACATTTCCATGCAAAGAGTTTTATTCTCTGAGCTGCTTTACAACTCCAAAGAGCCTTCCATATTTTCCTATCAATTGTCCTCCCTTCCACCTGAACTTCTCTATCATTGTAAGTCAACATTTTGTAGGTGCTTTTACGGAAAAAAGTCCATCTTTTCAGCATCCATAGCATGGAATCTTCCTTGCTGTTATCTATATAGAGTGCTTGAATCTTGAGAGCAGTGTCAGTATCAAATAAGGAATTGATAAGGTGAATATTCCATTGTGCTGATTCAGGGATCATCAATTCTTCCACAAATTCATAAAATCTAAAAAATTCATTTTGAGGAGCAGGTGGATGAAGCATACCAGGAATCCATTTGGCTTTCCAGATTTTTGTTTTCCTACCATTGTTGATCTTCATGAAATAATTCTTCTGCACAATTTCAAGCCCTTTTGAAATCCCATTCCAGGTATATGAACAGTTTTTTGCTGTGATAGGTTGGTGAAGCAAATCCCCGGTTCTGAAATATTTGCTTGAGAGAGTCTTGGCCAATAAAGTTTCAGGTTCACTGCATATTCTCCAAGCCAATTTGGTGAGAAGAGCCAAATTGAGCTTTTCTAGATCACTGAAAGCAAGGCCACCCATTTCAATGGGTCTGCAAACATTCATCCAAGCTGTAGGATTGTATCCTCTGTTGTTATGATACCCCCAAAAGAATTTTCTTTCAATACTTGTGAGTTGTTGAAGTAGATTTGCTGGAAGCTTAAAGGTTCCCATTTGGTAGATTGGGACAGCATTAAGAACATGTTTAATCATTGTGCCTCTGCCTGCCTGTGAAAGGGAAATAGAAGACCAAGCATTAAATATGTTTTCAAAATTTTCTTTTATGCTTTTGAAGGATTCTTGCTTTGAATGACCAATGATAAGTGGTGAACCCAAATACTTCTCCTTAGAATTCATTGCTTGAACTCCAAGCATCTGTTTGATAAAGATCCCATCATCCTGGATTGGTCTTCTTGTCAAGTAGACTGAACTTTTATCAAAGTTGATAACTTGACTTTATTGAGAACTGAAGTTGTGGAGAAATTCAAGTAAATTGTTAACAGTGGTGACATTTGCTTGAGTAAAGATCAAGCAGTCATCTGCAAAAAGCAGATGATTAATGGCTGGTGATAAGGTAGCCACTTTAATACCTTTGATTTTGTTTTCTTGCTGAGCTGCAATGAGTTGTCTTGAGAGAAATTCCATTGCAAGAATGAATAAGTAAGGTGACAGTGGGTCACCTTTCCTGATACCTCTAGTTGGAGTGAAAGATTCACAAGGAGACCCATTGAGCATAACTGAAAGCTGAGTTGTGCTAATACATTATTGTATATGATCACAAAAGTCCTCATTAAAGCCAAAATAAGTAAGAACTTTAATTAAGAAAGGCCACTCCAACCTGTCAAAGGCCTTTGACATGTCAACTTTGAGTGCCATCCATCCATTCTCTCCTCTTTTTTTCTTCATTGAGTGTATAATTTCTTGAGCAATGACTGTGTTGTCACTTATGAGCCTCCCTGATACATAATTAAGCTGCCTGATAAGGTGAGATGATCTTTTCTATTATTGGCTTCATTTTATTAACTAGAACCTTGGAGACAATCTTGTAGGAGGTGTTACATAGTCCAATTGGCCTATAGTCGGCTGCACATATGCATTTCTTCTTTTTTGGAATCAAAGAGATATATGTCTTATTGATCTGCTTGAGGATATATTTAGTCTCAAAGAATTTCTTGACCATGTTGCCCACTGACTTTTAAAAAATCCAGCTTGAAACCCCTCTGGTCCAGGAGAACTCCAATTCTCCATGCTTTTGAGTGTGGTAAAAATCTCTTCATTACTTGGGTATTCGGTAAGTAATGCATTTTGATCAGCTGTAATAATTGATGGAAGAACAGTATAGAGACTGTCGTCAAGGACTGGATTGCGGTAGTCTTTGATACTTTTAAAATGCTTTGAGTCAGTCTTGAGCAATTTGTCCTCTATTTTGCAGCCAACTGTTGTTGTTATCTTGGATAACATCTATGTTGTTCCTGGTTCTTCTTTTGTTGACTTTAGTATGGAAGTATTTGCTGTTGGAGTCCATGTATTTGATGAAGTGATCCCTAGCTTTTTGCTGATAGAACTCAGACTTAATTTTGTGCCACTTGTTGAGCTCATTATTGATTTGATATCACCTTCAGTGTTGGAATTTTGAGGAAGCTCTTGTAGTTGATTAAGCTCACTTTGGAGATTATCTACCTTTTGGTTGATGTTACCAAAGTGCTCTCTATTCCATAAAGAAAGAACTCTTCTAGTAGTGGGATGCTTTAGTTACTAACGATAAATCAGAGAGCCAAAACACTAGATTGCCAAGCATTAATAATAACAACTGAACAAGATTCATCACTGAGCCAAGTTAAGAAAAATTTAAAGGGCTTCCAACAATTTGGGACAGTTATATCAGTGTCTAGCATGATGGGACTGTGATCACTTCCTAGTTGTGTAAGATGCAATAATCTTGTGTCTGGGAAATTTAGATTCCATCTACCATTAACTAGTGCCATGTCTATTCTGGATTTAATATCTCCAGTCCCCATGTTATTATTAGGGGCGGATCTACAGCTTAGCTTAGGCTGGCTCAAGCAAGCCCCAAAAGTCCAAAAAGGAATTTTTTTTTCACTACCTAATTTGATTAAAATGGTAATACAGGCCTAAAAACTAGACTTAAGCCAGGCCTAAAATATGGGTTGTAGCCCGGCTAGTTTCTCAAGCAAGCCCTTAACCAAATTTCTGGTTCCGCCACTGGTTATTATTGCTCCAGGTATAGTCCTTACGAATGAAACCTATGTCCTCTAAGCCACTACTAGACACTATGCTATTCACCCAACCATCTGTAGAAGAAGAAATACCAGTGTCATTGTCAATTAAGTGAAAGTTTAAGTCCCCTAGAACTACCCAAGGATTACTATTATTCTCACCTATTTGCTGGATGTAATTCCATTGTTCTTTCTTATTAGTGTAATTGTGAAACCATACATGCAAGTTAAGGAATTGCCCATCTAATTTGCTCATTTGGCAGTCCCGTCAAGCGGTGAAAATGGGAAATCTGCCCATTTGCTCACCGCAGTGGATTTCAAATTCTCAATATTTAACAGTGTTGATTTCGAGGGTGAAAATCGCGGATATAATAATGAAGTATTGAATCTATTGATACAAAAGATAAATATTTCTTCCAAACTTTCAATATAGTTTTATAAAGATACATCTATGGGTACAACAAGTGTCTTGAATAGACATTTTGACCGGTAGTATTGACGGAACTAACCGGGTAAAAGATCGGATACAGCTCGTATCTTACAAAGCAACTACTATATATAGCGCGACATCCTTTCTTATCCTTACAGTACCCTGCATAATTTCCAACTGCAGTTGCTAGACATTGCGAACAAGCTAATTTAGATAAGTCTCTTGTACATTGTACCAGAGTGTATAATGTCTCAAACGGCGATAACTTAATTTGCCCTTTGCCAAATCCAATCCGATTTCTACGATCCAAAGCTTCTCTGGTAGCTTTATCTGTTAAATCTCCGAGCACCTTCTCAAAAACAGCAGTGTCTCCCGTAACGTTTTCGACGTTCCAGTAAATTAAACCGTTAGAAGTATCTAATTCTCCTACAAACTTACTAGTATCGTACCGTAAGAAACAAAATTCGTACAAAATTCTTGCATCGGCTTGGTCGGGACAAGTCTTTTGGATTTGGAGGAAGCTTCTTGGATACACTTGGAGCATTCTTTAGTGTTCAAAACATCTCCCCGGCATTGAGCTAGACCGTAAACACGGTCATTTCCGGAACCGGGGAGAGAAATGTAACCTTGGGTTGAAGTTTGAGATACTAAGTTGGGGAGTAGATGATCAATGTTGGATGAGACTTTTGTACTGTTTATCTTCTTGTTGTCATTGCAGAAGCTCCACCAAGGATCTTCTGCATTGACGTAAGTAAAAATAAGAAGCAGTGAAAAGGTGAAGATGAGATGATATGAGAAAAATGATGCCATTGCTTACTTTCTGTGGAGTTTGGATGTGTTCTTAAATAGATTTTTGAGGAGATAGATAAGGTGGAGGAGAAATGGTTGTGTCATTGGCCACGGGAATACTATTAAATGGCGGACATTGTTGACCGTTAATGGGACTTAGTTTTCAAGTTCCACCATGAGATTTTAGTGGACTAGAAGATATATTCCACTCTTCTTTAAAATATTGTTTCTTATGTTTGTTTGTCGTTGGCTCATCGGCTTACCTGGCCTAAAAGGTCTCCTGTTTTCTTTTTGCAACTCCGTAAAAACTGACAAAATCCGTAAGTCAGGCTTAACTAGGGATCAACCATTCATGCATGGACCTTTACAAAATACTGTACAATAATTCTTCACCTGTGGTAAGCCAAACCCTGGCTCCGTCAAAATATTCCCACCGTTTCAATAGGTAAAATTAAAAAAAGTGAAAGTATTATTTTTTTTTCGAAACGGGATAATTTGGATGGGATTGAAAATAGATTTCCGCTATGCATGTCAGTATCAATACCGTTACCGACATACATCGACTTGTCCATGCTCGAAGCTATGTAGAAGTAAACATATGGTGCAGGGTGTTTGTTTTGGAAGACCAGAATTATTGCAGCTCTTACCCAAGACTTTTTAATCAATTGAATGCTCTGCATAAGTCAAAAATTGCCAAAAATGATTTTGATTACACATTATCTTCTAGAAAGAAGAAATTGTACACATTTGACTCATTTTATTGTTATTATGGTTTTTTTTTTTTGCGGCTGAAAGTTTCATCAAGTTATTAGGATTTGTAGACTTTTAAAGGAGACAACCCCAATTACATCTATAAACGGCCATTATTTATGAAATCAACTAATAAATGGTAAGACCTCCCCCTCACTGGCAGATCTAGGACATTAACATTGTGTCACCGAATTTACCCGGTAGTATTGTCTATCCTCGAAAAATTATAAATGTTGGCCAGATTTGCCTAATTAACGATCACAATCCTCAAAGCAAATGAGGTCATGAGACTCTAATTAAATCTCGATGATCACTCTCGCCAAAAAAATCATTAGTAATGCAATGACGAGATTTGGTTCATGATAAGAGAAATTAGTAATAAGCAAGGTAGCCCTTAACAAAGAGAAGCAATGTAAGAACTTGCACAGTTTTATTATTCTTAAGAAACTTGCACTATTACATATCTATGTAGTCATTTTTCACTACAAAAAAATATCCAAAAGAAGAATATAATCCATGTGTATGCCTATGCCACGGTGAAGGCCATCTCTTAACAATTGCAGTGGCATCCACGTTTCCCTCCTCTCACCTTACATACTCCACCCCCGCAACCTTCCATGCAAAAAGTGTTACACGCGCCGTCGTTGCAGTTAGCCATCTTGTTTTCGCCGCAGCACACAGGAGCAGCATCGGTTACCATTACACTGCTAAAGTCTGCATAAAAGAAATTTTATCATGAAATGGAAAATCATTTGTTTATTTTTTAGAAAATAATCTGAGTTTTTGTCTTTTTCATTCAAATCTGTAATTACAATTATAAAAAGAAATCACTGATACTAACCTGAGCAGACAACGATTAACATGAGAAGGAATGCAATAGCTGTAACTTTTCCGATAGCCATTTTGATGAATCAAATTAGAACTCTAAAAATGTTATGTTTTTTTTTTTCTTCCAAAAGACTCAAGCGTTGCTATGAAGAATGTATCGGGCTCATGGCTTCCAATTTATGGATAGAGGATCAGTACTGAGAGTGCATGTATTACGTCTGATCATTATTTATTTTCCTATTGTGAATATAATTAATAGGTTATAATGCATAAATATTATGGATTTATTTCTTGATTGCATATTGTAATTAATCAACATACATGCATTTTAGGAAGTTGGTATCTGATTTTTTTTTTTTTTTTGATATCTGATTGCACAAATACTAATGTCTAATTCGCACATTGGCCATATATATCGATCGTCCAATATTGTGCCTATTCCAAAATCTCCAGCACCCGCAGGATGCGAATGAGATCACAGTCTGGGATCAAAATTAAATGCGGTAGAGCATATGTAGTAGAATAAGGTTGTAGCCTTGTAGGGCCTATTGAGGTATATCGATGAAATAAATTGGGAGCTTCGGCACGACTTGTCCAGGAGGTATGTTCCAGCAAGGTAAAATTCAATAAATTTCGAATAAAATCAGCCAATTACTTATAAGATGGCAGCGGAGATGAGCAAAGAAGAAATGGCAAATGACGGGACAACCAACTACAAGCCTCCAAAAATCTTAAGACAAAAAAAAAAAAAACCAGAAGAGAGGAGAGATTTGTGGGTTTGAGTGGGGGTGTTGATCAGCTCATATTCAGTAATCTCTCTTCTTAATTAGGATGACTAAGCAATTCCCCGTGCTTACGCATCTTATGAACAAGATACTTCAACTCCGGTGGAAACTCTTCAGGTTCAAACTCCTTCTCCTCCCCTTTACAAAGTTGCATTTTTGACAAGAAATCAGCAGCTTCATTCATGCTTGTATCACAACTAACTATTAAGTCATGGCGGCAGTACTTGTACCCCAAAACCACAATGTATTTTATGAACTTACAAATGTCTTCAAATTCCTTCGGCTCAATAGCCACATGAGTCTGAAAACAGGGTTCACAAAATACATCATTAGGGCCAGCCGGATGAAAACCACAGGGTCCTTCCCTGTTAGCCTGGAAGCAATCATTTATAGCATATGCCACCGAATCATTATTACACATCACATAGGCTCAACTAATCTCAGGATACTTGCCTAAAAGATCCAAACTTTTCCTGTACCCTCAACAGTGTGGTAAAATGTAGAGACACCAACTTGGGCACACCCCGTTTTTGCAACAATAGAATCACCATCCTCGAGTCTGATGATTATACCGTACCCTCCCTTTGGTAAGCTATTCTTCTGTTTGCTATCTCCCTTCCTGTAGTAGCCATCTACGCAAACAACATATGTTGCATCTGGACGGATTGACACTTGTCTTCTAAAAGATTTTTTAAATTTTCGGTTCATCGGATTTAAATCAAACAACATTCTTTTGAACTTCCTTTTTAAGGATTCACCTGCTGAATCTTTTTCAGGATCAGATTCATCTTCCAAACCAAATGTTTCTGGAACTTTTATATATGTCTTCTCTTCTTCTTCTTCTTCCTCCTCTTCTTCCTCATATTGACTAGAATCATCACCTATATCACCATGATCAGAGTTAGGTTCATAACTCTCATCACCAATTCCATTATCACCTTGATAATAACTCACATGAGGATGAGCTGAGGTTTCTTGATTAGCATGAGGATTACTAGAGGTGGAGGAACTATCCAAACGAGGATAATTGTTGTTAAAACTATCCATCTCGGTAAAACAGAGAAACTGATCGATTGTTTGGGGATCAGCAACCTTAAATCCTTTGATTTAGGTTTTGAAGTATTGAGTAAAAGATTTTTTACAGCAGATGCTTATATAGTTTTGAGAAATCCTAATTCAGGCAAGTTCTATTTCATGCAACCACGACTAAGCTAATAAGGAAACCCATAAAGTGATGCGGGCGTCGCAAAAAAGCCAATCAATCAAACACTATGGAACTTAAAGTGAAAGTTCAGTGCACACACATGCAATTTGGGTGTTCATCTTACATGCCCAAAGGTCTCCTATTTTCTTTTTGCAACTGTTGCTGCATGAACCCTCAAAAGTGCGTAATTCTTCACCTGCCGTAGAAAATTCCATAAAAGAATCTCTAGAAAAATCTTAGGTCTGATGGGGACTGGGAGGTGGTAGACTGGTAGTTTCCATTCTTTTGAATGTACTTTTCAGGACATTCTCATATTGGTTTTGCATTGAAATTTTGATTTCTGTCGCTAGTCGTCAAATTCTAGCTGTATGTTCTTTGTATGAGTTCTTTAGCGTAGGTGTAGCCCGGAGGCAAAAGCTGCAGAATAGTGTTCTGAAATGGTCAAGTGAAAAACCTGCGGATTTGCGAGAAATTCTGAAATCAATCGCGAAACGGATGCTAAATACATCTCTCAGTACTCTTAAATTATGTTAAGTTATGTTAATATTGCTCCAGACAGGCTATTTTTTTGTTTGTTTCAAACTTATGAAGTAGCAACAGAATTTTCAAATTGATGGTAAAGCTACGCAGTATAATAGTATATGTACCAAAACAATGGGAACATGTGTACCAATTCAACTAAACTGCAAATTTCAAGGAATCAATTGCTATCAGACATGTGCACTCCTCAACAGTAAAGTAATTCCTGCAAGAAGCTATCAGAAGTAGTCAGGATGCCTACAGACGGACTAATGCCAAATCATGCACAGCATGAGTTCTTGGAGAGATCCACATGTTCATATTGTGGTTGTACAGTAAAACACTTGTATGTGCAGAAACGCACACACATGCAACAGCAAAAAAATACGAACATCGATTACTTTTGTTGAGCTGCAATAATTGAAAATATATGTCAATTTCGATACCGTTACTGACATACATTGGTATGTGCAGTGGGGCTAGAAGTAAGCAAGTTGTACAGGGTGCTTGCTTCGGAATACCAAAGTCTACAAATTATTGCAGCTCTGATCAAAGACTTTAATCATTTTGCACGAGACAAAAAAGGCCGAAATGTTTATAGTTCCGTCATATTCTAGAAAGAAGAATTTGTATATATTTTGATTCTCGTCCATCATTTTGTTATAAGTTTTCTCGGATGAAAGTTTGATCAAGTTACTATTATTTGATAAAGATGATATTTTTAGACTTTTAGAGGAGACAACCACAGCTGCAACTGGTCATTTTATCAAAAAGAAGAGAAAAAATGGTCATTATGACAATCAAGTGAAGTGAGGGATATGCTTCAAAAAAAAAAAAAAAAAAAAAAATCCAGTGAGGGATGAGATCAAAAAATTCAACCCTGCTCTACTTTCTCTGTTAAGGTTATCTTGTGCTGGAAGTGGTGAGGTGAGTGTACTTTATTGCCCAAGACATTTCATCATGGAAATTGGAAATGACCGCAGCCTAGTTCAGTTGTTATAGGCCACACAACCTTACAGCCCGGCCTACTTAGCACTAACTTGTGCGCATACTGGATAGCTTTGTTGGTGTTATTCTGTCACAAAAATGCCAGCCTGGACATTTTGATAACATGTGTATGCCTATGTCACGGTCAGGGATTTCTGTTTGCATATGCCGGTCCCTCAAGGAAAAAATTCCTAGCCACTTAATTACCTACTAAATTCATACATTGACATCTTTTTTCTCTAAAAATCCTAGCCTGTCTTGGATCAAACTTGGAAACGAACATAAATGTAGCATGAGGCTTCGATTTTCTTGTTAAACCTGTAGTAAATTTCAGCATTCAAGAGATTCTTTATTATGCCAAATCTTGAAAAAAAAATTTACTTTTAGTTGATTCTTTCTCATTTTCAAACCCAGTATAATAATTCTCCCCAAAAGTGAAAACTTTTAGATTCATTGTAGATTACACAAGAACAAACAAATTTCATGAAATTAGAGAATAGTTAAATGGTTAACAGGGTTCTGATTGAACGCGCAATTGGGGATATGGGAATTAATTGGGGGATATGAATTACTTCCCCCAACCCATGGTGTGTGCTAAGGGGTGATTTTTGGGGGCGAAAATACTAAAACACCCTTCCCTCAAATTAAAAAACAAAAAACTTAAAATCAAAAAACAAAATCATATTCCCCATTTCCATCTCCATTTCTTATTAATCTTTTTAGGGTTAAAACTTTGAAACCCAAATATTCCCCATTCTCTTTCAAATTCTAAATTTTCCCCATTTCCTTTCAAATTCTCTTCTCCTTCTCTGCTGGGAAGTGATGAAGAACATGTCGAAAATGATAAAGAACATGCCGGAAATGATGAAGACCACGCCGGAAGTGATGAAGACCATGCCGGAAGTGATGAAGACCATGTCGGAAATGATGAAGGTCACGCCGGAAGTGATGAAGACCATGCCGGAATTTAGGCCTGTCAATGGAAGAATATCCGTCGGATATTTAGAAATCCGATATCCGACAGGTTAAGCACTACCGGATATTCGATATCCGATAATATCCTATACGATATCAAAATCAGATATCGATTCCGATAGGCTAAGCTGTCGGATATCTGATAATATGCGGTTATACCAAAAAAGCTTAAAACCCTTGTAAAACATTTTCATAATTGACACTTATCGGATATTTATCCGACATTATCCGATAATATCCGATACTAGACTCGAAATTAGGATAAATTACAAATAAATTCCTATACTATCAGATATCGGATATTAACATTTCAGATGGGGTCTAATCCGTTTCCGATATGTTAAGGAAGAAATGTCCGATAAAATATCCGATCTGATATCCGATATCCGATACAACGGATAAAATCCTATAGAATCTCGAATATTCGGAAACGGATTCCGGATATCGGACAAATATTGACAGGCCTACCGGAATTGATGTAATTCAATGCCAGAACTAAATTCCGGCATGCTCGATATAAATCTATTAATGCCGGTAGTCAAGTGAAAAAAAAATCAATTTTCTGAATACTTTTCATCATGTGCCAAAGATAGAAATTTAGGATGAAGAATCGGAAGTGAGTTCCTGGCATGGTTATTTAGGATGAAGACCACGCGGAAGTGATGAAGAACATGTCGGAAATGATGAAGACCATGCCTAAGTGATGAAATTCAATGCCGGAACTAAATGCTGGCATGCTCGATATAAATCTATCAATGCCTAGAGTTAAGTGAAAAAAAAATCAATTTTTCTGGATACTTTTCATCATGTTCCGGCATAGAAATTTAAGCAAAAACTTCCGGCATGCTCGAAAATTAGATAACTGTGCCAGAAGTAGACCGAACCCCCCGGATAGTGGCAAACAATTTATGAAAATTTCCAGCAAATGCCGGCATGGTTTTTTGGTTGAATACCATGCCGACATCAAACTTTTTCAAATTGCAACAATGGTGGATTCAAAGAAAAAATCAAATTTTCAACCTCTTAGCAAAGAATTCTCTCATCACAATCATCTTCCATTTTCAAAAAAAAAAAAATTCCACTCAAAAACCATTTTCGCTCCTTCTGCTCTCAACTAACCCACACAAATTCAAATAAAAATAAATACACACTAATTTATCCCTCAAATACTTAATATTTTACTAATTATAATTAATCAATAATCCTGATTAGTGGGGGCTAGATTAGGAATTAAAAAATAACTACATGGGGTCACCCGCAATTGCTATTGGGACACCGTTTTTGTCCTGTAGCTATATCCCCCAATTAATTCTCATATCCCCCAATTGCGCGTTCTTTTGATTATGTTGTCACGGTCTCTTTTAGCTTTATGAACAATTAGCTGGTAAAACTGCCCGCAGTAAGTACTCGTGTGCGGCACGTCATGATAGATTTGGGGGTCTGAATGATGGTGTTAATCTGCTCATATCTGTTGCTCCCCATCAGTAATCTCTTCTTCTTAATGAGGATGAGTAAACAATTCCCCTTCCTTATCCATCTTATGAACAAGAAGCTGCAATTCCATTGGAAACTCATGAGGTTCAAATACCCTCTCCTCCCCTCTACCAACTTGCATTTTCGCTAAGAAATCAGCAGGTTTGTTCATATGCCTTCCACAATTGACTGTTAAATCTTGCCGACAGTAGTTTTTCCCTATGACCACAATATCTTTAAAGATCTCACAGATGACCTCAAATTCTTCGGCTGGCTCATCCACATTATACCTCAAACAAGATAAACAAAACACATCAAAATGATATGAACTCGTACCACATAAACCAATCCTGTTAGACTGGAAACATTGATTTATATTCAATGTCACCAAATCAGAATTGCACATTACATACAATCGAGAGATACCAGGATGCTTCTGGACAAGTTCCAAACTTTTATTGATGCCCTCCACCATATGGTAGAATCCCAAACACCAACTCTCAAGGCCACACTGGTTTTAGTAACAACAAAGCTCACCACCCCTGCCTCAACATGAATATATTGTATCCTCCCTTTGCTAAGCTATTTTTGTCTTTGCTATTCCCCTTCCCGTAATATCCATCCACACAAACAACATATGTTTTATCTGGATAAATTGCCACTTGTCCTCTACAGGGTTTTTTAAACCCTTGTCTCATTGGATTTAAAGCAAATGTCTTGCTGCTCAACTTCCTTTTCAGACTTTTTAATGTTTCCCTAATTGTATCTTCTTCAGGATCAGAATCATCTTCCAGAAAAAATGTATCAGGAACTTCAGCATATTCCTCTTCTTCACTTTCTTCTTTTTTTATGCTGCAATTCATTCATACCATCATCACCTCTATATCCATTATCAGAATGTTGTTCATAATTCTCATCACCGATTTTATGATCACCTTGATAATAACTCACATGAGTTGTGGTTTCTTGATGAGTGTGATCAGGATTGTTAGAGGTACTAGCCAAGCGAGGATAATTGTTGTTAAAACTATCCATCTCTGTGAGAAAAGGTAATAGGATATACTAGAAATAAAGATATTGAGTAAAGGATGTTCTACAGCAATGTTTATATAGTTTTGAGATATCTTAATTCAAGCAATCGCAATCCAGAACTAAATTAAGAACTGACAGAAAACCTAGTAAGGGAAAATTCAAAATTTAGGAAACCCGGCGTAGGCCATAGAGTAAGTGTGCTGGTCTTTGGCTTGGCGCTGAAAAATAGAAATAAAAATAAAGGGCAAGGGTATGAATATGGGCCAACAAAATCCGAATCTCATTTTAAAGAATTTTATTCACACCCTTTATAGCCTTATAGCTTGGGCTAGAGTAAAAAAAAATCGAATATGGATATAACACAACTTCTACTTACAACTGTAAAAAGAATAATGTTATATGGATGACTGATAACTCTGCAAAGTATGTAAAGAGAAAAAGGTTTCGAAGGAAGAAGAAAACTTCAAATTCTTCCCTTTTCTTCAAAGATGATCTTGGTCCTAAAATAACTGTTCCTGATTATATTCACATCAATAATCGTGTTTTGGAACTCAAGACCAGTATCAACAGTCTGAAGCGTAAGATAAAGAAGGCGAGAAAAGCAGCAGCCGGCTCAGGTAACTTCTTTCCTTTCTCTTAAGGCTTCTGTTGTATGTCAAGGAAGTGAAAAGGAAAAGATCAATACCCCTGATGAGCTTCATGTTCATCATATCACAGCTTGCCCATTTCCTTGTGTGTATCCTCTATAAGACCATGAGATGATACACATAACTCTCAAGAAGATGCTTCTTTCTTGATAAATGGTCTCTGTTGTACTTTTTTTTTTTGATCATTGTTTTTCCTTTATGAATCTTGCTACGGACAGTTTTTGTGCTCTGTCCATCTGATGCTTTGTTTAGAACTTTAGTTTCTTCTTCTTCAATGACAGTTGATTTCCAACTTTGTGTTACACTCGTTGTTAGCCAAAGTTTCCTATCATGTGTTCTGTCAACACATGTTCCCAACGCTAGCTCCTCCGGTTCACGGGTTTTTAACTTTTGGGTCATAACTATGAAGCTTGTGCACCCGACCCGTTACTAAACGGTTACAAGTACACCCTAGGGTTTCCTTGTGAAAATCTCTTAATATATATCAAGGATTTATTTTGATATATATTTACTCGGTAACGCCAAGACTTCTCTTGGATTTTTGGTGTGCACAATGAAAGGATGCAATGAGGAAGATAAGTTTGATGATGCCAAAGTTTTTGAACTTCACGAAAAACCCATCTCCATAATTTGCTTTCAAGCAATTGATCATGAAAAAGATCTTCCAGTTCAAATATCTCTTTAATTAGTTGGAAATATTCTTCAAGATTTTGAGGTCATTTGTGAACAACTTGAAATTGCATCAAAGAACCTTTCGTTTCTGAAAAACGAACTAAAGAAAGCGTCTGATGAACTCTCCCTTGTCCGTTCTTTGGTTGCTGATCGTGTCTAAGTTTTTTTAAGTTGTTTCCTTTTTTTTTTTTTTTTTTTTTGTCTAGGAAACTTCTTATGAGAATTTATTCTTGTGTTTTTAAGAAACATAACTAGGATTTGGAATAGCCATTATTGTGAGTACGCATAGCTATTGCCGACGTTTTCATCTTGCAATGTTTATAGATTATTTATTTAAATTCTAAGTTATTTGGAAGATGATTTTTGCAGTATTAATCTTTATGGTTTTATATATTGCAAATTGTTATGGGATATGTTGTTTACGTCTATGAACCTTGATTGTCCCATATTTGTTCAAAAGTTAACTCTATTATATGTCGGTATGAAAGTATTGATAAAAGATAGAATGAACTTTTGACTACAAAAGTTAAGCCTGTTATGTCATTATTGATGGAAGATAGGATGAACTTTTGTTTACAAAGATTAAGTCTACTATATGTCATTGTGCAAATAGTGATGAAAAATAGAATGAATCTTTGATTATTCCGCAGTATTGGTCTTTCCTTGATCCAGTGCGGTTGTGGAATATTGTAGGAGTTATCTTATATCTTTATAAACTCCTTGATGAATACACTAAGTTGGTATGTTGTTCTATTTTGGTCATGAAGTATCTCTATGAAAATTTCATGAGGATCCCACTAGTTTTCGTACCTTTTCCAATTTATATTGACAAAAAGGGGGAGAATTAATGTGTAGTTTACACTACAAATACATATGGTTTACGGATCATTATGTAAGGGGGAGTGGTTTTCATTGTGAGATTAAGTATTGACTAAGAGGAAGTGATACATATCACCATAGTATTGTTGTCAAAGTTATGAATCTTGTGATACAATTGAAATTTGATGTTGTGCAATGATACTATGACACTGTATAACAATGATTGAGAGAAACTTTTTTCTCATTGTTATTGCTACGGATCTTCAACAACTATGATACTGAGCTGAACACATTTGGAATCATTGGAGTACTTGGAAGTGACGAAGATTTCGAGTAATGTTGAAGAACCAAGGAGATCAAGCATTTGGATGAGAAGATACAGACTTTATTTATTTTGTAATCTATATGCATTGATAGTTTTGTCATTAAAATTGACAAGGGGGGAGATTGTTAGAGCACTGCTCGGTCGAACTCGCAACCGTTGCTATCTCAATCTTGTTTGTCAATGTTACTGGTCAAAATTATAAGTCTTGATTTCTAGTCCGATGTCTCGGACTAGGATAGATTGTGTAGTTGAGAATTAGACTTCATGGCGTTCATCAATTGAAGACGAAGAACTACTAAGGAGAGCTTGTGGAACTTCATCAACAAAAGGTATGTGGAGACTAAAACTCATCTATCACTTGGAAAGTCTATTTCTACTCTATCTCCTATATTGAGACAAAAGTCGTATTACTATATAGTTGTCAATTATGCACATTTGAGATATCGAGCTGAGATTAAATCGCTTATATATTTTTCGAAATATGTGTTGGTAAGCTTTCGCTTCAACCAAGTTCATCTTATATTCTTGACAAAAGTCAAAAGATGATCATAGGAAAATTGCAGAGTAACATCTTACATGGTTTGTGCGATACAATCATTTGGTGTAGACTTGGAATGTTTCATTATGATTATTTCAATAACTTGAAAATTGCTTTGATGCTAATAGTGTGTGAAAACGTCTATTGTCATCCTCTAAGAAAGTTTCAATGATTGAAATAGAGGTTAGAACTATTGGATTATGAACATAGTATGCATTCTTGCATATATGTGATCCATGACCGGAACTATAGTATGCATACCCGTATACTTACTTGTAGTTGTGAAATTCCGTGTACCAAGTACACATACCCGTACGCATACTTGCGTAAGGTATTGAAAAGACGAGGGTACCCAAATATACCTCAATCTAAAACTTTTCCACCTATAAGTCCTTTCTTCGAAAATGATTTTCTATGGCCTGAGTCGAGACAATACAACGAATCGGTTCACACTTCGTGTGATCGTCTATGGATACGAGATCGAGACAATACGACAACAAGATAACTTGCGTGATTGACTATAGATACAAGATCGAGACAATACAAAAACGAAATATTATTACTTGATATTAGGTTCGGACTTAACCAAACACAATAGGATTGCTATCAAGTAAATAGGAATTAACGTTTGTGTATTTTACTTCTAACTATAATAAAACATTATAAAGACACAACAAGATTTTGTTAACAAGGAAACCGAAAATGCAGAAAAACCCCGAGACCTTGTCCAAAGTTGAATACTCTGATTAATCCGCTATACAAAATCTAAAACCAACCCAGATAGTTGTGACCATGAAACTAAACCTATAGTTCACCTAGTTCCGTCTGTATCCCTGCGCCTCCAACTTGCAATAAGTCACGCACTTGGAACAATTCCTTTGGTTCGTATTCCAAACAGTAAATGAACAACAAATTTGTTTGGTAACAACTCTTTTCAAACAACGTGATATGAGTTTGACAAAAGGCTCTTCCGTTTATCCCAATAAACTCCTTTGTCAGATTCTTAGATCAATCTATTTAACAACTACCAAAGTAATTGTCTAGACTATGCAATCAATACTCTTAATCACAAAGAAAAGTATTGATGCCGATCTACTCAACTAATCAATTCAATCTATCAAAAGATAAACCGATTATAGTTGGATCCCTAGACGATCAAGTTTTGTGCACACCAAAGATTATGAACTCAAATAAGAAATCTTTGTTGCTTCAAATCTTCTTAGATCTTCAATAAATACCTGCACATAATCAACTTGAATCTCTTGTGATCAATTACACACAGAACGGAGTTTGTTAACAATGGATTATCACAAGACGTCTTTAGATCTACAAAACGGTCTAAAGATCCCTGCTGCGACACTTTGATCTAGTTTGAGTGAATTTTTATATCGAAGAGAAGATTCTCAAGCATAAACAAACTAGGTGCAATGAAAGTTCAACAACCGTTAGTTAATCAAATCAATCGAAAACTAATAATAAACTGCAATTATCTAGTTTCCCACCAACGGTACTCGTAGAACTTCCCAATCCAAAAGAAGTCTTTAAAACGAGCGGTCGTAAGAGATTTCACCTAATTAGGGTTCTTTCCTCTCCGAATAGAAGGCTCCACCAATAACAACACAACAAGGTAGTTTTGCTGGCTCGAGGATTCGTTTGCTCGAAATGCAAACTTCAATATTTATATACCAAGGAAGTTTGGACACCAAGGAATTTCCAAAACCGAATATTCTCAAAGATATGCAATAAAGCCAAAAAACGGTTTTCATAATTCCCCGGAAAAGCTCATCAAATATTCACCGAAATCTCAAAAAAAATCTCCAATTAGTAAATGCACATTACCAATTTTATTTTCTAAATATATGCATTTAATTGCTGAAATTAAAAACATATAAAACTAAAAACCTTAATTAAAAGATTCTCAATTTTTTTCGATCCGGGATTCTCCTTTAGTTATTAAGGAATATCTTTGAACAATAAAAGATAGGAATTACTGCACATGTTCAAAGTATGTCGACATCTTTACTTTGTAAATCCTTTTTCATATTTACAATCTTGGAACCGATTTGCCACACTTCCAAACGAGTATAGAATTGGTTCATCTGACTTCCAAGAACTATGTGATTAACTATCCTATCAAATCACCATTAATGGTTTCACGGTTCTACCAAAACACAAATCTTCGGTTCCACCTCCATGTGGGTACTAGGATCGGTCACACTAGCTTTCCAAAAATTGGTTGACTAGGTACTAGGATCGGTTACCACATAATTATGGTATTTACTTGTAATCGGACGCACAAGTCATAGGATCGGTTACCAATTACTAGGACTTGTTGTACCTCTTACAAGGATCGATTCCACATACTTGTGATCGGTTCCCCAATGTCTAGAGTTGGTCATACTAATTACAGAATATCGATCATACTATCTCAGATGATTATTTAAGATTGGTTTCACTAATAAAATTCATACCAATACAAAATTAAGGATTGTGAATAGTTTTACCAAGATACATAAACAAGTTATGAGCGGTTATACTAAATGCATATTGGTAATCCAAAGTGCAATGAATAACAATAACAATAAGCCTAGCGATTTCCCTTTTGATTCACAAAATAAGTTTATGAATTGTACTTCCTTCAAACAAATGTAAAACATTGTTTCCTAAGACGAAATATTCACTCATACTCATACATAATCACAATAGCATTCATATGATTATGTCGATGTCTTATATACGAAGTTCAAAAGATAGACGTTATACTTTGTATTGTATTTCCTTAATACTATGTTTAACTAGAGTATAATCATTCACAGCTTCACATTTTTCAATATGCACGACTTGAAAGATACGTTAGGAATAAAAAAAAGTTCAAGTTAAATATTTCTAACCTCAAGAGGAAGGATGATGTCGTCGATGTAGCTCTTTACTTCTTCATATTCTTCAAGTCTTCACGTAATATTTGTAAGTCTCATATCCTAGTAACTTTCTAGCTAACCTATACGAAGTTGACTCTAGTAAATAATCAAGTGACTCTTTAAATGAGTTTTGATTCACTAAAATATGACAACCAAACTTGACATACCAACGCTAGGGTTCAACCGAGCTATGCTCTAACAGGTATAGGTCCGGGAATTTATGCTGGGTTTTAGAAGTGTACTAAGGTATGCGTACACTTTGGCATACTGGCGAACCCAAACTCAGACCGGCTACTTAAGTATGCGTACACGTTTGCATACTTGAGTGGTTAAAGTTATAAAATTGGTTGTGACATTAACTAATACATTTATATATTAAGGAATGCATTCTTTGCAAACCGTGGCTATAATGTTCATGAATTGATTCGAGTGAATCAAACCGATTTTGGTTCAATTGTGTTCCGGTATACCTTTATGAGAATATAGCATTTGAACAACTCTTTAACTAGTTTCATTTGATTCATTTGAACTAGTTATGGTTAAGATGAATAAGGTTGATATGAGAGTGTTCATATAGCTAACATGTACACGTTTAGGTACGGTTACTCAAACCTAAATGAGGGTACATTTCACTTGTGTATAACAAGCTAAGTTCGATCTAGCGGTTAAATAATATTAGCTTGAATCTAATCAGGTTTTAATCTAACGGTGAATATTGAATGCTTTGTTGCCAAGGTAACTTACTGATTTGAAAACTATATAAATGAGAACTCTAGCAACTTGGAAACCTAATCCCCATACCTCTTGTGTGATACTAGATGCATAAGATAGAGTCAATTCTCCTTTAACCTTAGTTTTTTCACGAAACCATGTAGGTTAACGACTTAAAGACTTCATTGGGATTGTACATCCAGACCCAACTATTTTCTCTGTAGTTGCATATTCTGATCTTACTTCTTCTATCGTGATTGAGTATTATCTTTGCTAATATTTGCTTGAGATTTATCTCCAATAGGTAAGATTAAAAGTAGTCACAAACATCTTCGTCTCATCGTTTGTGATTCCACAATATCTTGTTTCGCTACCATGTGATTAAGACTATTGTGAGGTGATTGATAATACTAGGTTGTTCTTCGGGAATATAAGTCCGGTTTATCAATTGGTTCATGTCCAACTTGATTTATCAAAAGACGGAACAAAACTCGTAGGTATTTCTGTGGGAGACAAATTTATCTATTTCAATAGACTTTTCTGTGTGAGACCGGTTTGTTTATCAAGTCTTCGACGTTGGGTCGTAGCAACTCTAGGTTGTGGGTGAGATCAGCTAAGGAAATCAAGTGCGTAGAATCATGCTAGGGTTCGAGACGTAAGGAGCGCAATTGTACCTTGATCAGTGTGAGATTGATTAGAGCTCAAATACATTCCAGCCCGAAATTCATTGGTAGTGGGACAGTGTCTGTAGCGACTTAGTACAATGTGGTGTTTAAAGTTGGACTAGGTCTCGGGGTTTTTCTGCATTTGCGGTTTTCCTCGTTAACAAAATTTTGGTGTCTATGTTATTTCTTTTCCGCATTATATTTTGTTATATAATTCAAATATCACAGGTTGTGCGTTGAATCGATCAATTGGTAAATCCAAACTTTGGTTGTTGATTGAAATTGATTGATCCTTGAACATTGGTCTTTGGTACCGTTTAAGTTATTTCTCTTATATTCAATCGGGCTCGCAAATTCCTATTTGCTAATTGCAGATTGAATTGAGAGATAGAGATATAAAACTCTTTGATATACTTTTATCTAGATTGAGTCTGAATGTCTAGTTGATTCTCTTGAAAGTACATTGGAGTTTGTTTATTCAGATTTTCGAACGAAATATTGGGTGTGGTTGTTAGACCCCTGCTTTTTCACTATTCCATATTGAAATAGTTGGCTCTGACCATTCCGCAATCATCTTGGTGACCAACCCTATGTCTCACCAAGATAAGAATCCATACAGATATTATAAATGTTGGTCCAGTGACCCATCCTCTCATGAGGTCATCAGAAACTCTTTTAACATCAGGTTCTGCTCTTTACCAACTAGTCAACAGACTAAGAAATGCCTAGTATTAACTTAAATTCTGGAATATCCACCATTTTCGTAACCTAGACTGTAAGGTGAAAAATCTGGAAAATCAACTCCAAATTTTGTATAGAAAAAACCATATTATTCAGAACATGGAAGCCATTAGGCAAGTTGAAATAAATATTGAACATTGGCAAAAAGTGCAAGAATATTTTTATCCACAAAAGTCTAGAATTGACTATATATTTTAGGAGTTGTGATGGAAATACAAGCTTTTATCACACTTCAATAATATGAGGAAACATTACAATCATAATATTGCCCTGAAATTTAATGATAAAAGTTGCTCTGAGGATAGAAACCATTTTGAAGATTTACTAACATCTCATTACAAGTCCATAAGCTACAAATCCCTTTCAAAATAGTTATATCCTTAACTGCATAGATTCTTGCACAACCAATGAGGACAATGACAAGCTATTGAGTCCCATAACTTTGCAAGAAGTAAAAGATACCATTAAACAAATGACATCTTGGATGGTTCCTAGTCCAGATGGATTCCTTTCGGGTTCTACAAACAACATCTTGAACTTATAGAAACTGATGTATGGAATACAGTTAAATGTTTTTTCAATACTGAACATTTTCTTAAGAAAATGAATCATACATTCTTCTCTCTTATCTCTAAGGTCAAAAATCCTGCTACTCCATCAGATTTTCGACCAATTTCTCTATGCAATACTAGTTATAAAATTATTTCCAAAATCCTCATTAATAGAATGAAACCCTTACTGTGCAAATTGATTATCCCATACCAAGATGCTTATGTTCCCAATATGAATATTCAGAACAATGTAATCGCTGCGAGATGAACCGGTATATTTTATGAAGAAAAAAAAAGGATAAAACTGAAACTATGAGTTTAAAACTCGACATGTCAATGTCTTTTGACAGAGTCGAAGATTTTTCTAATAAATGTACTTACAATATTTGGGTACTCATATGATTGGTATGAACTTATCCACCAACGCATCTGCACAACCACTATCTCTGTGATGCTTGATGGATCACCTTGTCCTGTTTTTAAGCCTACTATAGGATTATGACAAGGAGATCTATTGTATTTGTACCTTTTTATCCTATGTATGGAGTCATTCTCTAAGTATCTTTTACATGTAAAAGAAACCAACTTGATTCATGGCATAAAGGTAACTAGAGAAGCTCCTAGCACCAATCACCTCTTATTTGTCGACAACTGCCTTATCTTCATTAAGGAATCTCATACTGAAGCTAATAATCTTTTGTCTCTAAGGCCTTTAGTCTCATATTTGGACAAAAGATAAATTTTAGAAAGTCGGCATGTTTTTTAAATAAAAATGTTAATCCTGATCATTGTGTTTCTCTCATTAGAACCCGGAATGTCAGAAAAGTTGAGTTGAACGAGAAGTACTTATGTATATGGTAAATCCAAAGTCGATATTTGTGCTCCTTTAATTGACCAATTTGATAAGAGACTATCCAAATGAAAAGGAATCCATCTTAATATCGCTGGAAGATCCATTTTAGTTAAATATGTTATTTAACTCAATCCCAATTTATACTATGAACTCCCTCTTATTTCCTGACACCACCATCCAAAAAATGGAGAGGTCTCAAAGAGACTTCTGGTGAGGGAAAGGATTCTCACAGTGGAATCTACTTAAAAGGGTGGAGTGGAGCCTGTACTCACGAGTCCCAAGGAGTTTTAGGTTTCGATAAACTAAAACAGATGAATATTGCTCTCTTTACCAAAACAGTTTGGAATCTCATACATTCCTCCAATGAACTCTGGGAAATCATACTTAAGTATAAGAATTTTAGTAATGTCATCCCCTCCACTATAAAAAAAAAATAAAAAAACTAGCCATCCTTCTTGGGTATTGACTAGAATTTGTATTGGTCTTGATGTAATCAATAAACACTCATCTTGGGAAGTTAGAAATGGTAACCAAATCAATGCTTTTAATGATAACTGGATACCTAATGCACCTGCACCATTATGCATCTCATATCCAAACCCCCATACTGTTGCATATTTCATTGATCAAAACACTCATTCTTAGAACTCCAACCTAGTTGAGTTCTTTTTCACCCATGATAATAGCCAAAAAATTTTGAGAACTAAAATCCCTATAACTGTTCATGATAGACTCATATGGTCTTATACTAAGAATGACTCTCTCATTGTTAAATCAAGGTACAGATAACTAGTATCCCCACTAGCAATACTCAGGAAAACTCTCTGACTCGTATCTATAAAAAGTTATGGAGTTCTACAGTCATGCTTAAAGTACTAATTTTCATCTGGAAATGCATTGAGAACATTCTGCCTTCAAAATGTAAGCTAGCAAACTATATTACTAACCAGAATACTCATTGCATCATGTGTGATAGTAACCATGATGAAATAGTGTAGCATATTATTCTTCACTTTAGTTGATTAGTCTGGCTTCAGTTCATCATGGTAATTTAGTTCTGCCAGACTCTGATTCCAACATTTTGATCACTGGCTGGATAAATAAATGGTTAACTAGAAACTATACACAAGAACATATCTTCTATGGTTTTACAACAGCTTAGAGTATTTGGAAAGAACGATGTTGTAGTGTGTTTCAGGAGAAACAAGTTGAACACTTCAGTGTGTCAAAAACTGCATGTAGGACATCTATGAAAAGATTGAACGCCATGATAAATCATAATAACAATGGTCAACACCAACAACACACTGGAAATACTGAAGATGTATCTGCAGTCCCTAAAAACATACATCATGGTTGTTATGTATTGTATTTTGATGTTTTTTCTGATACAGACACTCACAAGTCTGGAATTGGTATAATCTTAACAGACTCAGCAGGAAGCTACCAAGGTTGCAGAACAATCGCAAGGATAGCAAGTGATGCAGAGGAAGCAGAAAGCTTGGTAGCACTGGAAGCTGTCAATGGATCAAGTTGAAGAACTACCACAACATAGCTGTTATAGGAGATATCAAAAATGTTATCTCCTACCTAAATAAAAGTTCTAACCAGATTGGTTAGCTGGTGTAGTTCCACTGTTCTAGATGATTGTTTATCTTTTGTGAACTCTTATGTTAAATTTGATCACATTAGTAGTGATCTAAATGGATTAGCAAATAAAGCTTCCAAATTCAGTAGAAAAAATGATGTTACATGTGAATGGGAAATACTCCTTCCTCCTCGTTTCATTCTATAAACTATGTATTATTCCTTTTAAATTTAATACCTAGAAGAAAAAAAATCTATAATAATAATTTGTTTACTATTGAAGATATCATTATGATGCGTGATACGATTATTATGTGATAACACTAATGATCTGAATTAGAAATTCATTATCAACTAAATGAGAGATTTTTCTATCTTTCTTTCTTTACCTTTCCATTCTAACATTGCTAATTGGAGTGCCAAATTACCCATGAGGATACCAAAGTTTATACTATGACATAAAACTTTCTGATATGCTCTATGGAAAGTTTGGTACCTCTCCGGTAAACGGATACCCATCCGCAGCCATACACCGTTCGACAAAAGTTACTCCTTTCCCAACAACCAAAACAATCTAATCGTCAGTAAGTCGGTCCAACCGTTACCGAATCGCTGAAAAAGCTTATAATTTGAACCCCACTACTTCCGCACTCTGTCTCCTCTCTCTAGCTGGCCGTATTTAATATTTTTCTCCTTTCTTCAAAAAGTTCTCTCCTTTCTCTGTCCCCCCAATTTATTTCTCCTTCAGTTTCAGAGGAAAAGGAAGTTCTTCATCTTCTGTAATGGATGATGATGATTGTGAAGGGTATTTATTTAAAGTAGTAATCATAGGAGATTCAGCAGTAGGTAAATCAAATTTGTTATCAAGATATTCAAGAAATGAATTCAATATACATACAAAAGCAACCATAGGAGTTGAGTTTCAGACACAGAGTATGGAGATTGATGGGAAAGAAGTTAAAGCTCAGATTTGGGATACTGCTGGTCAAGAAAGATTTAGAGCTGTTACTTCTGCTTATTATAGAGGTGCTGTTGGTGCTCTTATTGTTTATGATATTACAAGAAGGACTACTTTTGATAGTGTTGGTCGTTGGCTTGATGAACTCAACAGTAAGTACTGTTACTACTTCTCTGGTTTTTTACCAATCCTTGATAAAGATTCAACCTTTTAGAAAACCCATTAGTTTGATTTGATGTTTGAGACTCTGTGTTGTGTTGTGTTTTTGATTGAGATTTGATTGAGGTTTATTGGGTTTATAGATCTGAGCTTGTTTCATTTGATTTGGGTTCCTGCTGCTGTTTGTGTGATGGTATAGTTTTTTATAAAGATCTGTTGTTTTGTTGATGAGGATGATGATTTGATAAGATCTGTTTGAGATAGCATTTTTGAAGTATTGGATTAGATCATGAAAAACACATTAGAAATTTGTATGATATCCAGTGAAACTTTAGAGGGTTTGATTTGATTTTCTCAGAGTATCCAAACTTTAGGGGGCATGCTTTTTGTTGCTAAAAAGTTCGATTTGGCTTTATGAGAAACTTTGATCTACAAATCGGCTTTTTCTGCAAATGCTGGATAGATTTGATGATTGCTTATGGGGTTTCCTTGCCTGTGCATTTCCCCATTTGGCATTCCGCATTAAATTTTAGAAAATGTGGTTGCACTTTCTTTCAATCTCTGTCAATGCGAGCATGGATTATCTCTATCTAATTGTTCGCTTTGCTTGATAAATGTGATGTGGTATCCAATTGCTAAGCATGTAGTCAAGTCACCAGCAGTGCTGCTTTGGATAGCTTGACTAAATACCATCCTTGATTTATCTCATCACATTTATCAGGAGGAGATTTAGGATGTGTTACAAACTTCAATGGATTTCCGTTTGCTTGATAAATATAATTTGGTTCCTAATTGCTGTTCTCATATTCCACCCATACCTCTGCTTTTGGTAGCTCGACTGAATACCGTACTTGCTTTATCTCATCACATTGTCATGAGGAGATATGCAATTTTAGTAACTTCCTTTTAAGGTCTTGATTGTTTAGGTTGCTTTTGATATATCCTTCGTTCATATGATTATCAGTCAAGTAATTCACTAAGCATTCCTCCATGTTTAGGATGTATTAAGTTTGATTTGTTATGGAACAATTATGCAGTACATTCTGATACAACTATAGCGAGGATGCTGGTTGGAAACAAGAGTGATTTAGGGAATATCAGAGATGTCAGTGTGGAAGAAGGGAAAAGCTTAGCAGAGGCAGAAGGGTTGTTCTTTATGGAGACATCTGCCTTAGATTCAACCAATGTCCGAACTGCATTCGAAATGGTTATCAAAGAAATTTACAACAATGTAAGTCGGAAAGTTTTGAATTCTGATGCTTACAAAGCTGAATTGTCTACCAAAAGCGTGAGTCTCATTGACGAAAAATCCAAACAAACTCAAGGTTATTCTTGTTGCTCAAGATGACTTCCAATTCCCCCACAGGTGTTTGAGATTGCTCTATTAGTTGCGGAAGAGGTTGGTCGATTAAACTCGGTCGGGTTTGTTTGTTCTTTTTATATAATGGATTTATCTTCAGTTTTGATTTTTTATACCCACTGAAGTATTTTGCCATTGGAGATGATTTTTTTTTTTTTTTTTGTCTTGAGACAAACATTTGAAAGAAAGAAAGAAAAAAGTGATATTTACATGAAATAAAGCTTACGGTATCTGCCATCTCTAGACATAAACTTTATAGACAAAAATATGATTGTTATCTTGTTTCTCTTTGAAACTCTATTTTATATTGATTGTCATTGTTAAGGATTGTATGCATCTTCAAGTGCCAAACCTATATGCTTCGAATCTGAACTCCTATTTCCTTGATTTCACTGCCAAACTAGAACATTCTTATGTAACAATGGGAGATATCACAAAGTCGAGACTTGAGGTTGCAAACTTGGACTATGTTAGTAGATGAGATCAAAGGTTGGGTGTAAGAGTGCATATTTTACTCTCTTCTTAACTTGACATTTAACACCAAACTGAATTACTAAAATGACATATGACATATATGTTCACACACTTCATGACAAAGTTAATATTCACTAGTACCACCCAGACAAGTAATTCCTGGTTTTCGTCTTGTTTTTTTTTTTCCTTTTTTTTTTTCCTTTTTTTTTTGGGGGGGGATAAATCAAGAGGGTGGGGCTTTTATACATAAATAAACACCTAGACAAGTAATTCCTGGTTTTCGTCTTGGTCTTTGTGTTTTTTTTTTTATGGGAATAAATCAAGAGGGTGTGGCTCTTTATACATAAATAAATTAAAAAAAAAAAAAAAAAAATCCCTTCACATGTTCTATCTCACACTATCTCATATTTTATACGTTTTTTTATGTGAAAAGACCAAACCATAAAGGATTTGAAGCTAATATTTTGGGATGTAGTCTTATTGCAAAGTTTTACATACCTTCCAAAAATGAGTTCATTCCGAGACGTATAACACCACCATCTATTACTGTGAAAATGAGTCGTTAAAAATCAATGGATTTTTGACCATTGAAATTAAGATCCGTAGATGTTGAGGTTTAGTATTTCGGAATATATTCATTTTTGGTAGTAACGTAAAGTTTTGTAAGAGGAACATATCCCCAAAATATTAGCTTCAAATCCTTTATCGATTGGTCTTTTTCACACAAAAAATACGTCTAAAATGTGAGATAGTGTGATAATAAACATGTGAGGGGATCCTTCCTCATTAAAAAAAGCCGGATGGGAATACGTAAGAAAAGAGAGAGTTGTCTCCGGGCTTGAGAATCTGGGATGATAATTACTGATGGGTGAAAATGATTTGCTGGTTTTTGAGGAAAAAGTCGAGAGTTGTGCAACTAGCATATCCTCAATTGAGCAAATTTCCTAAACCTTTAACAGATGCACTGCACGTGAGTGTTTTGAGTTTGAGAGGTCAATTTGTAAGACTCCGGCCTAAACCAAGACAATGATCGTTCCAAAGTCAATTCGGTCACAAAGAGGGATGAGGGTCGATCTGTAGGAGCTTAGGAGGGAAGCTGATAATTGTGTGAGATCAATGATGAATGTTGGAGAGTTCTGCAAGTGTTTGATGAATGTTAGTGAATTCTGATCAGATTGATTGAGTTCTGTTCAAATGAGATTCAACTAAGAAAGTTGTGTTCGGATAAGTTAAGATATCAAATCATAAATTAATGAAACTATTCATATTGCAGAAGTAGTTAACACATTGATCTCCAGTAAGTGTGACGGTTGCAGGGGAGTGGAAGAATGGGGAAGTGGAAATTGTGTTTTAACCAGTTCCACATGAGTGAGAGACTAACATTTCTCATCGTGTATGTACGCACGTGTTGTTGGCCGCCAAACCAAAACCTAGTGAATATCCCCCATGTGACATGATTGATGTCTCTTGAATGTGGAGTTTGCAAGGAAGACGTGTATTTATTGGTCAATTGTTGACTTGGATAGATCATGAGTCTTAGCCTTGATGAGTCGAGCATAAAGGATGAATGTGATATGCTCTGTGACTTATGAATTGAGTATGAGGTGTCTGCTAGGATAGTAAACGTCGAGTTTACTGAATGTGATGTATTATATTTGGATTGACGGTCTAATGAGATTGCTTGATCATGGACCTATTCTGATATGTTGAAAGGAAATCTGAGTTATTGTAGAGTGTTGATATAATATGTCATGAGTTGTCGAATGACAAAGTAGTAATTAGAGTATCAGTAAATATTGGACTCGATAGTCATCCAATAAAATATTGGATAGTCGGCCAAGTGGGTGGCCGTCCAAATCATGTTGCTTCTCGACAGTCGAGCAACAAAGATGTTGGTAGTAGGATCGAACATTTAAATATTAATTAAAATATTGATAGTTATATCAATAAGGAAATTATTGATGTTTATCAGAATTGTCATAAATCTGAAACCCTAATTATGAAGAACTATGGATCCTGGAGATAAAGAGTTGTCCAATGTGGGTGGAGAAATATCGACCAATCAATGGGCATGAGAGCCGGACATTGGTGGTGTATAGATAGAGAATTGTCCAGAAAAAGATTCACCAAAAATATGGAGAAATATCCAAGACAAAGAGAATATATCATCCAAAAGTTGGAGAATTCTCCAAAAATAATGAAGAAGTGTGGGACCGGTCGGTCATGATGGCCAACGGACCGGCCAGGTCCGGACATGGTGGTGCACAGGCCACCAGGTCCGGACATGGTGGTGCACAGGCCACCATGTCCCACTTGCGTCCATTCCTGAGAGTTTTAGGTATTTTATTGGACACTTGAGCAATATTTTGCATTTTCAAAAGAGTTTGATCTTGATTGAAACTCTTGATTTTTGCATGAATGAACAATTACACCCTTCCAATTTTTTAGAATGTTAAAATAATGTTATTTTAATATTAATGGTTAAAAACACCAAATAATCGTGGGACTAGGCTTTTTTGGAGAATTGAGCAATATTTGGAGAAATATGGAATTCTAAGAGTTTGCATGAATGTGGGAGATCAAGAGTTGTAAATATTAATAATAATTAAATAAGGGAATTGTAGAGGCGTGGGACGGTCGGTGGGCTCGGTCCCATGCACACCTTATTTTCCTATTTTGCATAGCTCCTTCGTATTTCCTACTCGTCCAATTTTGAAGCCTATTTTCGAATTTAATTACCATGGAATCAAAACATTTCATATTGGAACTTCCTATGAAAAGTGGTGTGCCTAAGAAGTTCTCATAAATAAAGATTTTTTGGATTATTAAGGGTCCTCATTATCATTTTGCCAGACTTGTTTGGAAAGGATATGTTGAAGAAGATACCTAACTTATGGAAATTAATCATTTGACCAGTAATTGTGTTAAAAGTGTTTGTTAGAGCATTGCTCGGTCGAAGTCACAAGTGTTGCTATCAAATTTAGTCGTCAAAATTATATCTTGATTTCTAGTCTACAATTAGTTAAGTCTCGGACTAGGATAGAAATGTATGGTAGAAATAGTGGATCACGACAGTCATCATTGCGTTTTACCGTTTGAAGGCGAAGATCAACCGAATCTTTTGGAGGACTTCATTAACAAAAGGTAAGTGAAGACGGAACCACCTATATCTCAAGTTATATTCACTTTCTATCATTTGAGACGATGTCGAATAACTAATTAAACTATTATGCATAGACAAGAATTTCGAGTCGAGAACTAATTATCTAGTTAACGAGTTTCTCGAAATATAATAACTAAGATTAATGAACATTTGTTCATACTTGATGAATTTCGATTGAGGAAAATTTATTGTTTGGAATCAAAATCATGATTCAAGTTTTATCATTCAGAAATCGTCTGGAACAGTGATATATGTCATTGATGTTATTCAGGAATGTTTCGAATCGATTTAGAGAGAAATATATAACTATTATAGATTCGGATACAAGACAATGGTATCAATCTTACAAACCGGGAAAACTGTTATATGTCTGAACCCGTATTACATGCACTCGTACACGTAACGGAGTAGCTATATATCAACTTACAGATTCGTGGTACACATATTCTTATGTATATCATATGAAAATCTGTTTGACTCGTGAACCGGATCGGTATGCATATGATCGCTGTCGTATGCGTCAAAAATAATTTCACTTTCCTAAAGTATGTGATAAGAAAGAGTTCGTATCCACAGGGAGGCGATTGTAGTTATTTCGTAATCAATTTCTTAAAGTAACCAATTGGGGGATTTCTTATTTCTATTTAAGCAATAAAAACAAATTAAGAGCTAAGTAAATTGTAGAAAGTAATCAATGGAGAGAGATATTGGTCAAGGAATTCATCTTCAATCTTAGACATGTGCTTGCATATATGAATAGAATTACGATTTAATCTCTTGTATTATCAAAAGCCTAGAGAATCAAGAAAGCAAGATAATCTATTAATTTCTCAAGTTCATCAACACACACATTAGGGCTGCGTATGTGAATCCTACCTAAATAATAACCTAACGCCTTGCGCTAATCAAGTTCAATTCCTAGGAGCATTAAGTTTCAGAAATAGGCTAATCAATGCAATTGTCATGCGTTGCGCAAAACAATTCGGACAATGGTCAAACTCTACATATGATTACGAGAGTGTATCACTACAAACCGTAAACATATCATGCTACTTGTATTCAAGGTTATCGTTTGATGAAAACCCTAAAATAGCTATGGACTAAGATGCAAGTTCAATTAATCGGCTACTTAACTAATCAAACACCATAATCCTATCACAATACTTCAATCATGTGATCATAAAAACAGTAGAGAATTGAACGATAATCAAGAGAGAAAACTAATACATAAAGCAAACACAAGTTTTAGAAATCGACTACATCCTTAACCAATAATAGAGAATTTAGCTACTCATAGCTATGGAGTTCATCACAAAATATAAGTTGAATTAAAGAAGAAGATGAACAAAAGCAAACCCTAGTTGCGTAACCAAAAACGGCTCTCCAAAGTTCCAAGAATAAGATATTTCAAAAGTT
Organism: Papaver armeniacum; assembly: GCA_023531295.1. Classification (NCBI taxonomy): domain Eukaryota; kingdom Viridiplantae; phylum Streptophyta; class Magnoliopsida; order Ranunculales; family Papaveraceae; genus Papaver; species Papaver armeniacum. The sequence continues at coordinate 5,179 of JAJJWW010001749.1, read as the reverse complement.
GTAGAATTCTTCTTTTATAGCTTTTCTCTCCTTCCAAAATTAGGTCAAGTCTTCAAAGTCCATTAGATGAAAATCCACCAAGCCCACGAGAGAGATAAACCCATGTAGAAAATATGTCCAAAAATCGTCGTTCCTAAAATCGTATTGTGGTTTTAAATCTACTGAGTAGTCGCTTCGGAAATCGGCCTGTGCACGGCAAAGTCCGGGCTTGGCCACCGGTCAACGGGTCAACTCGGGTCCGTTAATGAGTCAACTCGGTGACCGAGTCAAACCGAGTCGGAATAAGAGTCACCAGATCAAAGGGTCTAGTCGACCCGGAGTTAGATGCTACTCACCGACTTGGTTCACCTCTAGGCCAAAGGCACAAAGCGAGACTTTGCCGCACAATCCTTGTGCCTCCAAGATCACTCATCCAAACCTAATGGTCGCTTGCGCACAACAAGCCATCACAAAGCTATCTCACCAAATTGTAGCTTCATTCTTCACGAGTCACCACAACATATAGCACCATTACACTTGCCAGCTTCACTCACTCAACTGCCTTTCTTGACCTAGCAAACGCACCATTCCGCCACTCCGAGACATGTTCCATCTCTTCACTAGAACTGCAATATCTCACTGCCTTGCAACTTGCGGCTCCAACTCCATACACAGCACAAGCATCTGTTGCCATGCCTGAAATTTTAATCACCCATAATGACATTACCAGCGGCTGCACGTCATACAGCTCCCCTGTTACTAACAATTTCTTCTATCACTGCAATGATTCCAACTCAGCCTTCCTTGCATTCAGGTTCAGCCCATCTTCACATTCTCACATAACAGCTTCTCCAACATCAACACTAACCCACTGCAGAACCAACCCCCATCTCAGACTCTAATCATTGCCGTAAAACCGCAATCGCAACCATCTCGAGCCATACTCCCCGCCAATCACCTCTGCATTACATTCAACACCAACACTGCATCTATTTTACTCTTTTGCCGCAGCTTCAAATTCCATCTAAGCTCTTCATATGCTCCACTTCCGCTCTTGCTCGTCGAGCACATCATCTCGAGCCATCCCTCCATTTCGTCGAATACAGCACCAATGAACCCATTCCTTCCTTTCATGTTTGCAACACCTGATTTTCAAACTTCTCCAGCTCAAGTTCAAGCTCAATCCTCAACATATCTCTAACTTGTCAACATTCACATCCTCTCTTCACTAGTCTTGTACATATCTCGGCTTTCCACCTTCCTTAGCTCAATCCTTTTCACTCGCAACAACACGCCTCAATTCAGCCCCGAACACAATCATTGAGCTGCACTTCAAGGCTGCAATTCATCTCTCGCTTCTTCGCTTTAACCTACAACATCAAAGCCATTCCCTGGACTCAATCCACAATCGATGCCAAAGAACTCCACAAATCCCATCACCCGAAATTGCCTATTCATTCCTCCACAACAATCCATAGCTCTTAACTGTGATTTCGCATTGCACAAGCTCAATGTATCCGCCTCAGCTTTCACTCCTGTCGTGCAATCAACCCTTGTTACTTGCAAGAATGAATTGCTAACACCATTTCAAGACCAAACCCTAATTCTTTCATGTGGAAATCAACACAAAGCTCTCAGTCAACCATCGAACTACAGCAACTGATACTCGAGCAAAAATCAAATCCTAATCCAACCCATCTCTGATTCAGATGACAAACCCTAAATTCAATTTCAACAATCCACCAAATCTCGAGTACCCATCATTCCTACACAACCACGAATCCTCCATCAATTCCTTCCTTGAAATCGAGCAAAGACTTCTTCTTTCATCAATCGGCAAAGAACTCGTTGTTATCTAAATCTTGCCCCCGAATCTCTCCATCCGGTTCACGCATCGATTCGGTTCATCATCTTCCATCTCTACCATGCTCAAACCCCTCTCCTTGTTCTCTGGGACTTGAATCCATGGCCGCCGCATCAATTTCTTTCTCGTATGCAAAATGAGATTTGGGAAGAAAACGAGTTCCTTCACAAAACCAAGCCGATAAGGTCGCCTCAGACGACCATATTTAGGCACCCATATAATGGATATGGGCCCACCCAGCTTAGAGTTAGCTTGTCGGTTTTAGGGAACCGACAATTATTTGCTTCTTCTTCACTTCCTTCTTGTGCACTATAGCCTCGCTCCAAATAGCAATTGCTTGCATGTGAATTTGTCTTTGTGCTCCTTTTCGCTCCAAATGACTAATTTCTTCTTCTTTTGCTCCCAAGGACTCCAGAGTACCTAATAACTCAAAAACACGCATAAGATACATAATTCACACGAAAAATGGCAAAGAAAGCATAAACTCTAGATAGTAAATACGGTGTATTCTACACCTATCAGATTCCCCCACACTTAGACTTTGCTAGTCCTCGAGCAAATCAAACCAAAACAATAAAATACAACAACTCCGTGTCGTCGAGGCTACGGTCACTTTTAGCATAAATAACAAGCCTTTAAACCACTAGGTGTCCCTAGTGGACGAGTTATAGTCTCGTGAGGGTTTACTAGAGATTTACCCACAAAATCTATTTTTCCAACTTACTAGTTCTCCGTAATGATAGTATCCAACGCGCTAAGAAGACATAGAGATTCTCGCACACTAGTCATAAGAAGTTAGACACATAAATGAACACAATCTCATTCTTAAAAGTTGAGAGAGAGATAACCATCCCTTCGACATAAATTCGGGTTCGGAGTGATCAAAAGTCTCGACTCGCCACAAGAAAGGGTTTTATGATATTGCGCTCAATAATAAACAGCTCTTTATGGGTCACATGTGTCCAGGTTGGAATGAAGAGAGAATCTTGCGACACGTTGAATGGTAGGAAGGAAAAACCCTCCGAAATATTTTGAAAACCCACATCTTTATATATTTTTGAAAACCCATTTTTCTGACGATCTCTTCGAAAGGAAATCAACCATTTAACGAAGGTGGTAATATGCTTACTTACCTCGTTATCCGTTCGATGTGCAGCTAGCACCACTCTCACAAAGATCCATAGAAACGCCTTCGGTCTTCTATCGGTGTCTTCGGTCTTCAACTCTCGATGATAACTCTTGAACTTCGTAGAATCTTGACAATATGACTCTTTCCCTCAAATTTCTTGTCGCTTGAAACTTCATTATAGATATTCCTTCTTTCCATAGGATTTATTGAAAGAATACAAAAATAAAAACAAACTATACAAACCCAAATTTTTTTTTTCTTTTTCTTTTTCTTTTTCTTTTTCTTTTTTTTTTAATTTTCGTTTTTTTTGTAGTATAGTGGTAAGTATTCCCGCCTGTCACGCGGTGACCCGGTTCGATCCTCCCGGAACCATGATTTTCGCCTTCTTGAATCAAGGGTCACTTGGATAATATGTCAATGTTGCTAATTGACTTTTCCAATGCTTTCAACATGGTGTGTAGATCACAACTCATCAAAGAAGTTCGCCTTCATTGTCCAGGTATTTCTCGCTGGGTAGAGTTTTGTTACTTACATCCTGCTAAGCTTTATTATGGCCAGATATTTTGTCTTCTTTCTCTTGGCGTGCAACAAGGTGATCCTCTTGGGCCTTTTTGTTATTTGCATTGACACTTCACCCTTAGTGAAGTCCATTGCTTCTCAATGCAAACTTGATTTGCATGCATGGTATCTTGATGATGGTACGATAATTGGAGATACTTTTAGAGGTGGCTAAGGCTCTACTGATAATTCAATCAAGGACCGCATGGGGTTTACATCTCAACATCGCAAAACTAAGTCTTTTTGCCTTCATTTGATCCTCGGAGACTATGGAGGATGTCTTCCTCCTGATACCTGTAGACCTCGCTAAGGGTGTTAAACTTTTGGGAGGCCCCCGTGAGTTTGGATTTGGGCCATTAGCGACTTGGTGTTGAATAGAGTTCACAAAAACTGCTCAACTAATGGGCGATTAAGAAACCTCTTTTTTCGTGGATCCGCAAAGTGAGATGCTTTTACTTCGTAATTGCACTCGGGTGTGTCTAGACTTTATTTCGCAATGCGTACTACCAATCCGCCTTCTACAACCTCACGGATCTCTTTGATGACCACTTTTATCGCATTTGAGGCTTTTGATTACCGGGATGGTGCTGGTTTTGGTCCGCTCGTAAGAGATTATCTACCTTACCTATTAAGGATGGAGGACTTGGTATCTATACTATGGTCGATACTGAGCTTCTCGTTATCCGCGTCTCAAAGCCAGACTACTTCAAAGCGAGAAAAGGATCCTTGCGACTTATTTCCAACTACAAAGGATTACCTTACCACCGGCTTCTTAACTTCACCTGTATGTGGATTACCATCTACTTACAAAGGTTTTCGATGATATCGCCCCTTCCATGCATTCGATGGCGCTTGTTTATTTTGACGCAGCTAAGAAGTGTATCCTGACCAATTTCATATGTCCGAAAGAGATTCCGTCTTATGGCAATGTAACCTGTCAAGCATGCTCAGGACTACCTTTTAAGGTCCCAATTAGTGGGCTTAACCAATGTCTTGGACCCATAAATTTAGAGTCGTGCTTTGCTATCGCTTAGGATTCCTTTGTTTGTTGAGAATAGTTTGTGCCTGTTGCAACAAGCCCATGGATGTTTTCGGAGATCATGCGCTCATTGTGCAAAAGATATTGGCTACAAATTCCGCCATGATGTGGTTCGGGACACGACTCGACATTTGTCACAAGGCCAATGTTCCCGCCAAAGGAAGTATCTCTCTTGTCTTCAACTGATGATGGTCTTTGATCTAAAGCCTGCCGATATCCTTGTTCTCAACTCGGGAAAACGGGCAAGACGTGTGTATGGATGTTACGGGTGTTTCTCCATTCACTGGTGGTGGTGTCCGTTCTTTTGCTCCTGGTAAAGCTATCCTTAGTGCTGTTTCACGTAAACGCACGAAATACTTGGACAAGTGTGTTGCACAAGGTTATGGTTTGGGTGTCTTGGCCTTTTCTACCTTAGGGAACTTGGTGAGGATACTGTCTTTTTAAGCGTTTAAGGAACCAAGAGTTTGTAATGATGCTAGTAGTGGATTAGGTAGTTTTATTTTCCATCGTTTAGGTGTTGCTATTCAAAGAGGAGTTGGGGCTCAGCTTGTTGCTAGGCTGCCAACCAAAAGCTCTGTGTAATCTTTAATTATTATTTCTTTTTAAACAA
>JAJJWW010001748.1:0-183186 GCA_023531295.1 Papaver armeniacum | reverse complement strand
ACTACATTATACTAGCCCGATTGAGCATCCGGAACTGACCATATCAGTCCGGATATGATCTAATCGCAGTCATCCAACTCCACAAGCATGATTGGATGACCCCAGATCAATTCCATCACCCCCAAGCAGGTATGGAATACACACGGCCGACCCCGCATGGTCGACCATTGGCCTTTGCTTGCCAAGAAACCGTCCATACCAAGCATTATGGGCGGAAAACCCTAAATTAGGGTTTGCGGCATAATACATGTGCCGCAAAACGGTCTCAACCATCCATCTTCGCAGGTATAGATGGAGGGTTTTGATGCAGACTCAAAGGGCCCTGAGCATGTCGACACAATCACCATGTGACCGCCTACACACTTGACCAATCGGTCAAAACCAACCATGGTTGGTTACAACAAATTCGTTCGCCTGAAATGGCATGGTCGCGCGGCTTTGAAAGCCAAAATTAGGGTTCAAGCCATCACGCGCGTCCATCTTCTCTTTGACACGAATGGAGGGTCACGATTAGATTAAGCGTGTCCTAAGTATACCAAAGCATGACCACCGTGGGCCCATCTACCTCTTCATGCGGTCGGCCAAGGCATATCACGCCTGGCCAATCCAAAACGCCCGCTCAAACATGCGTGGATACACTTCCCAAATTGCAAATCGATCTCGACCACTCAACTTCACCGGACGAATTGGGTGGCTTAGATCACGTTTTCATGGGACGGTGAGACATGGGCGTGAACATCAGCCTACCATCTTCACGCCAAACCAACCGCCAAGACCGACCAAGCTAGGTCGTCTTGGAAAAACGCTAGGAAAGGGTATGGCGCGCGGCTTCTTGCGGTATCAAACTCTTATCGCAAAATCGATCTCGACCACTCCTCTTTCTTAGGTCAAATTGAGTGGCCCCGATCGCGCTTTCGTGAGGGAACGGAATACGGGCACCTACACCATCATGCCGTATACACGCATGTATGGTCGGTCCTCTCAAAATCCTTCCCATACTTGGTTTCGACCAAGTGAAGAGTGATGCTTGCGCACCTCTTCAAAAAACCTAGTATTCATTAACGGTCGCAGATGAGTGTCTCAAAGCTCATCTCATACGTCCAACTTCACCCGGCTTTGGTTACACAACCCTGGTCGAGTCAATTGGTCGATGCAAGCGTCATTACCCATCGCCTTACCACACCACGATGCGGTACCTACATAAAATACACACGATACTTTACAAGTATCAACTTCCTCAATAACGCAGTTATTCAATCCAGCATTACATGCTACCTTTCGTGGATCCACGATCCACATTCCAGACATCAATCATGTCACAAACTGGGGGATACATACTGGGGTATTGGTCTCGGCGGTTTACGCGTGCGCGTGCAACGCGCCATCACAAGAACGTGTTAGGAAGTCATGGGCGGTTAGAGATGAACAGGAGAAGTGGGCAAGACTGGTCATGTATCACCGACACACAACTCCACTACTCAATCATTCCACTACCTCCACTTCCCACGAGAAACGTGAATGAGGCTCAATGACTTGTATAAATAGGTTCTCCGCCCTATTTCAAAGGAGGACAACGAGAACAACACAAGTTCGGGCAGCGAAAACAAAGTGTTAATACGTAAACCGTATTCAAACACTCGAGCCCGCTTGCATCAACCGTAAGCTTGCTCATCTCTCTCATTACAAGTCATAAGCAAGCCAACACCTTCACAATCTCGACACCTTCTTCGCTTCCTTCCCTAAGATCAACCCCATCTCCTTCACTTTGTGACCGAAACAAGTCTGGAACGGCCATTTCTTGGTTTAGGCCGGACTTGCACAGATTGATCTCTCGAATCTACAAGCACTCACCGCGCAAGGCATTTGTTGAAGGTTTAGATTCATTCCTCATCCACACCCCAAATTACCAAATTCTGGGGAGTAGTTTTCACCCATCAACAATTGGCGACCACAAAGGGAGGTTGATCTATCGGTTGCAAAAATTGAATTTTCAATTCTTCGGTTTTCGGATCACGATGCATCCTCATCAGGAAACCACAAAGGTTCAGATACCATGGGAAGTGTAGATAGAATGTTTGGAGGATGTCTTGGCAAATCAAGCCGGTATCACCAGAAGACAGAGCGAGACATTTCGCCTTTTGAATGACATAGCAGCACAATTACAAGAAGGATCGGCAGGCATCTACTCAAACAGTACGAGAAATGCTGAATCCTTAGTCAGGAGTCACACCTTTACCGGTGGAGAAGCAAAAAGGGCGCGTAACCGCAGGAGACTCGGGGAAGATGAACAACATTGTCCGGTCAACAACGGAGACCCGATGCAACTCCATAGGAAAAGAGACTTATCCGGAATACTACAATGTCTGCCAGATGAAGAAGGGGAACCTACAGCCTATGGAGCCTTGCTAGAGGATTTATACCTCAAAACTCTTGTCGAAGCCCGGAAGACTGTCCAATCCGCGTCGGCCTTCCAACCAACTGGAGAAACGCTTGAGGAAGGAGAAATCAATCAAGAAATACCCGAATACGAGAGGATGGGAGCGTTCAATCCGGTCACTCAGATGACATTACGACACCTTCCACATCCCTCTACTTAGGAAGGCAATCCGCAGATATGATGGCGCTCGCAAGTCTTCCAACCTCATCTCCTGCTCCACATCAAAGCCACAGGGAGACATTGCAACGCCCGCTAACGCAGGAAAAGCTAGACTCAAGGTACTTACATTTCCCCTTCCCAATGAAGGAGATTCAGCTGCTGGGAGACGTGGGTGCGAAATGGAGAGGTGGAGCTACCCCTGATGGCGTCCCGCCTGCGATCAAGAAGTAATGGACCCGAGGTACTTGTCATTACCACCGGTTCCTTCATCACCCCACCCCGGTGAATGCAACGCTTTGAAGCGCATTGTTCGGAGAAGCTTGGTTCGAGAGATAGCTTGCAGAGGATTTTCTTAGAGACTACTCCGGTTTGATATAAGTGAGGCTTCAAAAGGCAAGTAAGTTTTACTCAACAACTTTACAAGAAAGATAGTTTAGAATTCACTGGGGACTTAGCATCCCGCACGTGGAGAAAGAGGCTCAGTGATCAAACGCCATGTTTGTTTCCATTCGTACCTCCCTTTTACATAACACTTGCAATTTCATGTAATATGTGCAATCATTCATGACCAAGATGCAAATCTCATTTAACATAATCTCTTTCAAAAAGGTTGCTCACAAAACTATCTCAAAATAAGCCAATTCAATTACCTATTAATCCAAAACCAGAAGTCAAAGAAAAATCCTCACTATCACTCAAAAAAAGAAAAGCATATAAGAGAAAACGCCAGTATATAGCACGAATACTTCAAGGAAAGTCTTTAAGCAACAACTCATCCTTCTCGGGCAAGAGAGACTTTCATCCTTTGAAGCACGGCCGCTTGGCTCCGGTTCTTTAGACAACCTCTCAACCTCTTCTTCCGGCGAGCAACACGGTCAGTGGAAGGGATTTCATCATGTAGTTTCGGAGCTCCCGATCTCGGAGAACCCTTTGAAGAACCAAGGAGCATTGAAGTCAGCATCGCGCAAACACGCCCCATGGCACCTCCAATCTTCAATCACCTCTTCAGAAACCGTTCCACCAGTCGCAGCGCTCATCCCCTGGATAGAAACTAAATCTTCTTGGACGCGGTTGACCAATGCAAGACGACTCTTGAGCTTCGTGGTGGTAGCAATATGGCCGTGTTTCTTCCAGTTGTCGTGTACAACTTTTCAAACCGAACCGAAGACGGCTCAATCCACCAACCAACACGTGGCCTGGATAAGGGATAGCAAAAGGAGAATCGAACAAAGCCCTAGGCTGCATCACCGTAATTCACCAACCGCAGGAACCTTGTCGGTGCGGGGCTTTTCGAAGGAGTCACCACAATGGCCATATTGACCGGAGCCTGTTTAGGGACGAATTTCAAGGGAGCGCCCCAACTACAAAGCAGTGCCGCCTCTCTTTCACTCACGGGTGCTAATTTCCATCACGGCCCCGTCAACAAGATCACTAAGGGAAGCGCCTTGTTCCACCGAGCTTTCATCATCTCTGTCAGTGGTCGGAAAAAAGGAGCGGTTTCTCCGGACTTCTCGGCATGAAGGTCGGTGCCGCGGACTTCTCAGCATGAAGGTCAGTACCGCCAGACTTCTCAGCATGAAGGTCAGTACCGCGAGACTTCTCAGCATGAAGGCCAACATTGCCAGCCTTCTCATTTTGAATGCGCGCCAACCTTGTGAAGACATTCTCTTTCGAAATTCCCTAATTTCAAGCAAGAATCATTTTTAGAAGAATTTACACTGGAGAAATAAAAGAGCCTAAGAGATTTAAATACCCGCATATTGGAGGAATTGAGGACTACCGGACCGCATGCTTGCCTCTTAGGTCTTTCTCCTACTTGGGGATTGCAATCCTCGGCTACGGGTCCGTTTGGCTGGGAGCGGCTTCAACGGAAACGCTTCGTCAAGACGTCGGAAGATGGTTCACCACGGGGATCTGTCACAACACTCTCCAAAACTTCGGAAGATCGCCAGTTGTCTACTCCAAAACTCCTTATACTTATCGGTTACCACTGGGTTTCTCCCAATATGCCAAAAAGGAAGGCTCACCCGTTCTAGAAACACATTAGCATTAAGAATACTCGGGAGAAGTTCTTTCGGAACCCCCGGTGGGCGGATAAATGGGACACCCCGATCGAATCCCATTTGACGAAAGCAGCCCTGTCAATATTATACGGAGTTACGGTAAGAGCCTCATTGAATAGAGACGGAACATATCCCTTAATGCAGTGTAAGTAAATAAGTTCTCCAGGACTTTGCGGTCTTAGCATCGGTGCAAACACGGCATCGGGACCGTCGTGAAGTGATAGCAAAAGTCTTTGGCTGGACAATGGAATGGTGGACCGGACCCCATGGACGAAAATCTACTAAGAAATGTTGTCAAATACCTCCACAAGTTTCGCACCGCTTTAGGACGCTTCTTATTCCATCGGAGTATTCTCGAGCCGCCGTACAAGTTAACGAGTGAAGGTGCGGGAGTAGGAGCATAACTTCCGGAAGTGTTCCCATAAGAGAGCTGAAGAAAAGCGAAGTGAACGTGCGACTCCACCTTCTTGTACCCGTTAGAAACGTGCATATCCATTGCTAAAGCGTCCAGATGAGAATACAACGATCCAAGGAACAATGCACCTAGAGGAAGAACTTCACCCTTCGCCAGCCTTATAGCAATCTTAACAAGGTCACTTCTAATGGTCTTCTTTCCAGAACCATCATCGAATACATCTCGGATAAACATAAAGACAGAACGCAATCACGCCGAGCTCATTTTCCAGCTCTTGATCCGGCTCTCGGGTCTACGGAGACCACTCCGACACCCACCAGTGTAAAAGCATCTCGCATCCTTTTTCTCCTCCTTGTCCAGTGTCGAATTCCGCCACCTTTTTGAAGTATAGCGGCATAATTACTCTTCTCCGTATCAGAGAGTTCGTAAGAAAGACTTCCGGCAACAGGCAGGTTCATTAATGCAGCTACACTCTCCAAAGTAATAGTCATCTCTCCCCATCTAGATATGGCTGTGTGAGTGGAAATACGCCACCGAGAAATGAAGGTGATCAAGCCCGCGGTGTCTTTCCTAATTTCGAGGGTAGCAGATGCCATGACCGCATCGAGGATCTCATGCTTTGGTCAAATTGTCCTTAATGCCCTTATTACTCAACATGCGTCTCATCCATCCCTCATAAGAACCCAGTGGAGCATGGCAAATCTTGAAGTCAATAGGAGAAGGCGGATATTCGTTTCTCTGGAGGCAAAATCTCATCACAAGTGCGGAAGAAGAGAATGGATCAGCATCCATATTTTCTGAATCGGAAAGCAAGACTATCTTATGAGAAGGATGTTTCCTAATATTTGGAAAAGGCGAGGTGAACAACTCATCATTGATGTTCGGCATATCCTTGAAGCTGTCAACACTTCCTGACTTAGCACCAAAGATTATCTTGAAGACATATCGACGAAGTTCTTTTCTACCACAATGAAATAAAAGACAGGAGTTAGAACTTGTATGAAAGCATATGAGAAGTGTAGTCACACACGGCAAGACACGACTCACACAATGGCCGGTCCAAACATCATACAAGTTTCGTTATCGATTTCAAGTTCTCCTCCGTATAACTTTCAAGTCGGTCTGGTATTGGTTTCAAGTCCGGTACAAGTTAGAGTTCCGGTGTAAATTTCAGTCAAACATGTGTGAATAAGACCCACGTTCGGCATACACGGCGGGCCCACATTCATCCGCATGCATCATAACACGATTTTCTTTATTCATGGGAATCGTGTCTACGGGATTCAAGCCAAATGGTGAAAAAGCTAAGCATGCGCATGTTTTACAAAAGGTATTTACCTAACAAAACTAGGGTTTGACCGTTAAAAAAAAAAAAAAAAAAAAAAAAGCGAAACCTACCTTGGACGGCCGGACGGGAGCAACTCCGCAACGGACGGCGGCGGTTTCCGGCAACAATCCCTTAAGGCAACGGCGGCGTTCGGCGGCGGCAGAAAAGTCACGAGACGGAGCTGCTTTGACAACAAAAAAAAAAAATTCGTGAGAAAAAAGAAAAGGGGTTTTGGCTTCTTTTATAGACAAAAATTAGAAGAATCCCAATAGAAGAAGGATTCCTCTCTTATTTGGTTTCCTCTTTTGATTCAAATACCCAAAGAAAGAAACCTACCCCACCAAGGGATTCCATACAAGTGTGACGGCGTGGGAAACTAGCGGTCGGCTAACACTCTTCCGGTAAACTTCTTTTATCCTGTCTTTCTCACATATGTATGTCACCATCTCATGCCTACCACACAATAGTGTAACCATTATGTTCTAGGCGGGGGACTTAATGTTGATGGTGGATTTTCGTTTAAGGTTAAATTTGTAAATAACCGAGAGAAAACTCATGCGGCGACATCTTGTAAAAGATAAAGCCATTTATAAAGTGTTGGATACTCCCTCACTTAATTCACCAAGAACGGAGCATGTAGCAACAATCCCTTCCTCTGAATTTCATATCGGCCTTGTATTTCCTGTACTCATTATCGGTGTGGCATGATTTATCGAGTGTTACTCTTACTGAGTAACACGAACCTCCAAGCACTATAATGAATCATTATCGGTGGCATGACGACGAGTGTTACTCTTACGAGTAACACGAACCTCCAAACACTATAATGAAACCATGTACGAAATACCCGTACAGGCTGATTCTCGGTGTGTTATACTAGCCCGAGCCCTCTCGGTGTGTTATACTAGTCCGATTGAGCCCCTCTCGGTGTGTTATACTAGCCCGATTGAGCATCCGGCACTGACCATATCAGTCCGGATATGATCTGATCGCAATCATCCAACTCCACAAGCATGATTGGATGACCCCAGATCAATTCCATCACCCCCAAGCGGGTATGGAATACACACGGCCGACCCCGCATGGTCGACCATTGGCCTTTGCTTGCCAAGAAACCGTCCATACCAAGCATTATGGGCGGAAAACCCTAAATTAGGGTTTGCGGCATATTACATGTGCCGCAAAACGGTCTCAACCATCCATCTTCGCAGGTATAGATGGAGGGTTTTGATGCGAACTCAAAGGGCCCGAGCATGTCGACACAATCACCATGTGACCGCCTACACACTTGACCAATCGGTCAAAACCAACCATGGTTGGTTACAACACATTCGTTCGCCTTGAAATGGCATGGTCGCGCGGCTTTGAAAGCCAAAATTAGGGTTCAAGCCATCACGCGCGTCCATCTTCTCCTAAGACGAATGGAGGGTCACAAATTAGATTAAGCGAGTCCGGTTATACCGGCATGACCACCGTGGGCCCATCTACCTCTTCATGCGGTCGGCCAAGGCATATCACGCCTGGCCAATCCAAAACGCCCGCTCAAACATTCGTGGATACACTTCCCAAATTGCAAATCGATCTCGACCACTCAACTTCACCTGACGAATGGGTGGCTTAGATCACGTTTTCATGGGACGGTGAGACATGGGCGTGAACATCAGCCTACCATCTTCACGCCAAACCAACCGGCCAAGACCGACCAAGCTAGGTCGTCTTGGAAAACGCGCCGGAAAAGGGTATGGCGCGCGGCTTCTTGCGGTATCAAACTCTTATCGCAAAATCGATCTCGACCACTCCTCTTTGCCGGTCAAATTGAGTGGCCCGGATCGCGCTTTCGTGAGGAACGGAATACGAGCACCTACACCATCATGCCGTATACACGCATATATGGTCGGTCCTCTCCAAAATCCTTCCCATACTTGGTTTCGACCAAGTCAAGAGTGATGCTTGCGCACCTCTTCAAAAAACCTAGTATTCATTAACGGTCGCGGATGAGTGTCTCAAAGCTCATCTCATCCGTCCAACTTCACCGGCTTGGTTACACAACCCTGGTCGGAGTCAATTGGTCAGTAAGGCGTCATTACCCATCGCCTTACCACACCACGATGCGGTACCTACATAAAATACACACGATACTTTACAAGTATCAACTTCCTCAATAACGCAGTTATTCAATCCAGCATTACATGCTACCTTTCATGGATCCACGATCCACATTCCAGACATCAATCATGTCACAAACTGGGGGATACATGCGGGGTATTGGTCTGGCGGTTTACAGCGTGCAGCGTGCAACGCGCCATCACAAGAACGTGTTAGGAAGTCATGGGCGGTTAGAGATGAACAGGAGAAGTGGGCAAGACTGGTCATGTATCACCGACACACAACTCCACTACTCAATCATTCCACTACCTCCACTTCCCACGAAACGTGAATGAGGCTCAATGACTTGTATAAATAGGTTCTCCGCCCTATTTCAAAGGAGGACAATGAACAACACAAGTTCGGACGACGAAAACAAAGTGTTAATACAGAAACCGTATTCAAACACTCGAGCAGCCTGCTTGCATCAACCGTAAGCTTGCTCATCTCTCTCGTACAAGTCATAAGCAAGCCAACACCTTCACAATCTCGACACCTTCTTCGCTTCCTTCCCAAGATCAACCCCATCTCCTTCACTTTGTGACCGAAACAAGTCCGGAACGGCCATTTCTTGGTTTAGGCCGGACTTGCACGTTGATCTCTCGAATCTACAAGCACTCACCGCAGTGCATTTGTTTAGGGTTTAGATTCATTCCTCATCCACACCCCAAATTACCAAATTCTGCAGGAGTAGTTTTCACCCATAAACACTAAGGTTCAACATCATTTTAATAAATGATTAAACCAGCATTTAATCATCCTTTCATCAACTGGTCTTCAAGAGACTTTGGTAGTTCCTCACTCAAGTATTTGGGCGCTACATGGTCGACCCATCATCCCATGTAGCCGGTCCCTCCTTCACTTCGTGGTTGATTTTCAATAAATCATCAATTGAAATTAGGGTTTTCGAATCCAAGGTTCATAACTCCTGATTCAAACACTAATAATTTTATGTTGATCCCTCAACATTTTTATTAATTATACTCGGTTCGGTTGCCAGTATTTTAAATTAATATTTTATTTGGTCCTGCTGCCAATAATTCATCAAACGAGCAACATTTGCTCAGATGAGCAATATTTGCTCAGACTAAGGAATATTGGTTCAACTATCAATATTCAACAATCCATCGAATGAGCAATACTTACTCACCTTAACTATCAACATTTACTTGAGAATCATACCTCTATCTTAACAGACACGTTCAATTCATGAGTCTAAGAACATTTGCAAATCACGTTCGACTCAAAGAATACAAGGACTCATCATCCCATAAAGTCAGCAACTGACTAACTAAATACACATCTGCCTTGCAGACTCCACAATTATGAGACATCAATCGTGTCACATGGGGGGATATTAACTAGGGTTTTGGTCTGGCGGTCAACGGCACGTGTGTTCATATACACGATGAGAATGTGAGCAAGTCGTGCAATCATTTGGAGGAGTTAGAAAAGTAGTGGATGGAAAATCAACCAAGTCTCTGCACGATGAGCAACTGGTTTTAACACGATTTCCACTTCCCCACTCTTTGACTCCAACAACTCGCCACACTTCATGGGATCAAGGTGTTCTGAATTCTAGCAATATAAATAAGTCTCTGAATCATGATTGAAAAACAGGACAATCTTTCGTCAAACAGACAACAAGAGATTAACATCTCAACGTCTGAGCAATTACTCTCAATAGAGCAAATTCAATCAATCGAGCTTATTTTATTTCTTCACGCAAATACACAACACACCTGCAATCTTCGATCATCATTGATCTCACACATTTCTCAGCTTCCCTCCTACAGATCGACCCATCCTCTCTTGTGACTGAATTGACTCTGGAACGGCCATTGACTTGGTTTAGGCTAGAGTCTTATAGATTGATCTCTCGAATTCAAAGCACTCCCTCTTTACAACGGTGCATCTGTGATGTTAGACAGTTCGCTCGGTTCAAGGAGTTTCTCTCGCACGGTCGTCTCCTTAATTCCTTTAAAACCAGCAACTCGTTTTTCCCCATCTACAGATTGGTGACCACAGTGGGAGATCATTCTCTCGGTTGCAATCTCAATTCTCACAAAGATGGTCGGTTTTAGGTCTGGTTCAGTTACCAATCTGGGTTCAACACCCGACCATAATATCGCAAGCTCTAGTGGTACCGCCAACACCACTCCTACGACGCAACCTGCCACTGCTACTCCTCCAAGCACTGGTGCTCCTTTGATCACCCCTGCAAGTGAAGACACTGGCAACATCAATAATCCACTCTTCGGTCGGTCTCCTGAATAAATCAGAGAAAATCCGCGTACCATAGGTGATCTCATGAAGGTGCAAGAGACTCTTGCCAAAAATCATACTGACATGGCTGCCACTCAGAAGGAACTATGCAACTATCTCAAAACTCTTACGAGACAAGATGTCGAGAAAACTCGGGGAGAAAGGAAAAGCTAAAGAAACATCTTCAGACGCTGATCCCGAGGTCACTCCCATCCATGTAGTAGATGATGAGGAAGTTCCTAAGACTGCAGACAATTCAACCTTCTGTCCACCATCACCAACCTCCATACCCTGCTGCTACGCAAAGGATTTATCTGCCAAAAGGTTACACCTCTCCAACCTTCACCCTTTATGATAGAACAGGCAATGCTTGAGAACATGTTTCTCGATTTCGGAAGTACCGGGTGAGCATGAGCACAACCATACCGTCCGTCCGAAGGAATTTTCAAAGTCTCGAAAGGCGGGGCATATACACTGTACAACAACATCGCACCAGAAGTATCAAAAGTTGGGGAGAAATGGTTAACGCTTTCTACATAACGTATTTCTTCGTCTCGAGCAAATCACCCTCTCCGATCTCGGAAGGATGTTTCAAAAGAGAAACGAACATCCTAACGATTATGTGAAAAGGTTCAGAGTTCAAGCTTTGGACTTCCATGATCCAAATGTCACAGAGCAACAACTCGTAGACCTGTGCATCAATGGAATGATTCCAGTCTACAGAGCTTTATTGGAAAATCTCAGGTTCCAGACTTTCTCAGAACTTCATGAAGCGGCCAAGAGATCAACAACTATTGCACCGCTTTATTGGAGAGAGCTAAGACTACAAAAAGTCAAGAACCACGAGAAAATCGAGGTAGCAGACGTTTAATCAACAAACATGTACAACCTTCCACAAATGTTGTTGCAGAAGGAGCAAACGAAAAGCCGAGCGCGGCCGCAAACATACTTCTTCAACTCCTTCAAAGGCACAAATGAAGGATAATACGCAAATTCCCGCTCAACACACGTAAGATGATCCAGAGGAACCTGATTTCCCCGCTCTATTGAATAAGTTATTGAACTCTAGATGCCTCGGGTTCAAGACGTGGCAATCAAAATGCCATATGTCAAGAAAGAACCAATCAAGAGGCCATGGAAAATCCTCACATTCGTCGCTTTCATAGGTTTGTCAACCATCCCACAAGTGATTGCGTAACTTTGAAGCGCATATCTAAAGAAAAGATCAAATCGGGAGAACTCAACTTGGGGACGGAAGAAGTACACATATATCCTCTCCCAAATCCAGAACCTTTACTCTTCCGAGCCTCCGCCAAGGAAGTAGTTCAATCCTTAATCGAGCATGTCTCGTGAATTGCTATACTTATCAAAGGCTCAAAGGGGAGACATGTTTGATGCATTGAATCACACCATGTCAGGGAAGCATTTGTTGATTCAAGAGACATTTCCTGAGCCGCCTTCAACAACAGACGAAGAAGTGTACGACTGGGTACTTCTCACCACAGTCCATCTCAAGGGAAACGAGTTCAAACGAGCATTGATTGATGTCGGCACTGCTTTCAATGTTATCCCTCTGAAAACTCTCAGAGCTGCTGGTATCACACGACAAGAAGCCTTTCATGCTCCAGTAACAATCACGGATCATGAAGGAACACCCAGAGATGCTTATGGACACATTACTCTCAAGGTGAACATAAACTCAGCCTTGACAGAAACAAAATTTTACATAATCCGGGAAGATTCAGGATATGATATGATCCTTGGACGTACGTGGATTCATGCTGGAAAGGTAACCCCAACACCTTCAATTGCACATTTCTATGTTGAAGAAACCTCTGATTCAGAAGAATAAAAAGAAGATATTTCACCATTCGAGTATCTGAAGGAGGTCAAAGCCCAGAAAGAGCTAACACAAAAGCCTAAGGAAAATGCAAACGCTTTCATCAAAATATTTCGTACTCAGGCAAGTCTTATTCCTCCTCATGTGTCCATATCATCAGTTTTCAAATATGCTTATTTGGTCCGAGGGCTTCACTCCACCAACAACTTAGCTATTGCAAAATTCTATGAGTGGATAACCTCACCTCAGCAATATTTCACTAAGTGGTTGGACGCAGAACCTCTCCAAATTGAACACCTCACTAATACAGTCATTGCTGAAATAATGGCTGAATTCGACAAACAGTATCCCAAATATTCTCCTTTGCACGAATGTTCACATGTGCCGCAAGGTTGGAAGACTTCAAAAACAAGGAATTCCACTGCACGGAGAATTCCAAACCAACAGAAGATATTCAGGGAACGGATGATCAAGTCTAACAAATTCCAGGAAGGAGATTTAGTTCTCAAAGCAACTAAGCGTAACTTTCATTCTGCAAAGAACTCCAACTGGGAAGGACCTTTTATGGTCTCTAAGTCTATTGCTGGTGGATACTACAAATTAATCAACATGGACAAAGAAGGAGACCGTGGCCGTAATACACGAGAATTGGCTCAAGGCCTTTGACGTTTAAGGTTTTGGATATTCGAGGTATTGGATGCACGAACACCCAAATATTTGGCGTTTAGAATTTTCTTTCATTGTATTTCAATTCCTCCAAAATGTTCGCAATACTTGCATTCAGTAATTTAAATTCAAGAATTTATCAAAATTCCAGCTTACTTAAACAAAATCACTATCAAACCCAAAGAAAATCCACAATCATATACTTATCCAAAACCAATCAAAACCAAAAATAAAACCTCACATCTCTCAGGAGTTCAGAAGTTCAAGAGATTATGAAAAGATATCAAAGAAAATCAGCAAAGAAAGACTTTTTCTCCTCTGCATCCTTCAAGACTTGTAAGGCCGCCTTCTCCATGTTCAGCTCTTCAGTCAGTCTGGCAATCTTGTCCCCCTTCTCCATCACAGCGTCATTGGGAAAGGGTATGTTATTCTCACAAGAGTCCTTAATAGCATTTATCTTCTTAGGAGGCCACTTCACGTTGAAGCCAAGTATCTCAAAATTCTCCAAGTTGAACTCCCAATCAAAGAGTACATCTGGAGTCACACTATTTCTGGACCTAGCGCATATATCACTTACAACACGCAAGATAACACCTACTTGCATTGTTAAAGAATAAGCACGCTTGGGGTCTCTAGCAACGATGATATGACCAAATTTCTTCCATATTTTCTCGTACAAGTCGGCATATCCAATATGAACACTGAATCCACCAACCAGTTCGTGATATGGGAGTGATGCATCAAATGGAGGGTCAAAAGTAATCCCTGTACTCGGGTATTCATGCACTACTATACGATTCTCAATTATTGTAGCAACTTCTACAAACATGGCAGCAGTTTCTTCAGTCTTTTCTACTCATGGTTCGGTTTCTTCTGCCACTGAAGCGACAACAATTGAAGTTTCAGTCTCTTTAATAACATCATAAATAACTCCCTCACGACTCTGAAGTGCAGAGATGGTCGTTTCTTCATAAATAACCTCGGTGTTGCTCGAGGCCATTATTATTAGCTCCTTCATTCTCAACTTCGGTATTTGACACCTAATACGAAGATTACATGAGATTAAGTCATCCAAATATGAAACCAAAGGATATCTTAAACTCCAGCATAAAAGTGGTCTAAAATCATCAAATTTCTTCATTTTACATGCTAGACATCAGCAAATAACGTGGAAATCATAAAAACACGTTTTACAACAAGCTCGCCTGAGATGATTTTACACTGCCCTGTACAAAATGACGAACTGGGAGCAATTGGTGAAGAATATAAGGTTAGGTGATATACCATTATCTTCGTCTGGATATTATCTACAACATATAAAAATTTCATAGCAATTGGATGAACGAGCAAAAAGATGTGGTCAAAACATTGGACTACATGACAGCTGAAAATTTTCCGGAAGTCTCCTCGGAAGTTTACTATTTCGCCGATTTCACCCCTAAACGTGCTTAAAACTCTAAAAGCTTCTTCGCTAAAGCTTGGAAATTTCATGGACATAAGGATACATGGGTAGATTTCGAAAAATCCGACATCGTATGAAGATTCTACAACATTTTTTTCTAAAGGGCCGAGTTAAAATTTCTGGTGACGTATTTCGACAAAACTTTTCGTATGTTCACATGAATTCTCATTCACCCATTCATAAATCAAGAATTTTATGCTCTTGTGGATTAAATTTAAGGGAAATACTTACTTGGGTAGTCTCTGAAGCGTTCGAAGAACCTGAATTGCTCGCATCAACACCAAGAACACCGTCGCTTTCATTCGGTTTTGAGCTCACGGGAATTTTATTTATCGCCATTTTCCGAAGATGAACGAACATCACCAGTACTCTCCACCTCCATGGCGACATCCTCTTGGACATATTCTCAACAATTAGCATTTTGTCTACAAAGCATCATAATTGGATAAACGAATAAATACTTACGACCTCTTCTTCATCACTCAAGTCAGAAACCGTTTGCCCAGCAGCAGAGAACTGAAGACCGTCAATACTTGATGGAGTGAAATTCTGCAATAAAATAACAAATATTGGTTTTCTAATCCTAACAATGCGGATGAGAAGAAGTCACAGCAAAAGAAGTACTGACAACTCACTAAAGAAACAACTGGGGACTTTACGGTATTAGGTAACAACTTATAATTTTTGCTCCTGCCTTCTCCGCCGTGAATAATCGCTTCAGTTTCTGAGAAGTCTACATGGATTCGAGGTATTACATTACGACCGATCCCGTGGTAAAATTTGATGCAATAATTAGAATACAATTATCATAATTTTATGAAGATTATACAAAGGTACATACCTGAGAACATCCTGGAGACGATTTTCGTTTATCACCACCAGAGAGATGCTCCAATCTTGGTCGAGTAGAAATCATCTCAACGGAAGGAGGATCTTTCACCGTAGGCTGACCAACCATCACGAAACCATGTAATCGCTCAAGTTGCTGATTCCAAAAGTCTACATAACCTGGATTTACATACGTAATTCTCTTAGAGCAAGGGAACCAATAATCGCTTCCTTCCACATGTGTACGGTCTAAATGGGTTCTAAGTTGCTCGACCGATGGTTTCCTTCTTCGAAAACTCGGAACACACTGGTCCATACCCATTTGACGAGCTGCTCTATCGATGTTATATTCCTCCACTGAAAGTTCTCCATATATCGCTGATAACAAGTGACCAGGGGTGCAACTCAATGATAGACACATTTTTGTGTCTAAGATGTCCTCAATTTTCTCTATGTTGGTACTCGTTTTTGTATTTATTATGGTATTTTGTGTGTTTGTATGTGTCATTGGAGAATTACACTTGTTGGAAATTTCGGCTCGAAAAATTACCCCGGAACCTCCTCGGAGGACATTTGCTAGCGGACTCAAGTTTGGATAAGGGGCAACCACAGCTATGTGTAGCCCAAATTCATTTTCAAAGACCCACGGATATGTGTAGCCCAAATTCATCTTTAGCACCCATCTTCTTTTTTTTTTTTTTTGAATTTTGGTTTTGGCGGGAAAATGAGTTATGTGCCTGGCAGATTAGAGTTGGATTTTTGGGTGTTTCGGGAGAGATTCAATCGCTGAATTCTCTTGGGCTGGACTTGTTTGACCAATACAAGCTTGGTATGATCGTTTCTCACGATTTAATTTGGCTAGATAATCCAAGAGATGAAAACAGGGCAGCATGCGCATGGAGAAAAATATTTCACGGGTTTGCAAGTTTTGGAAGAATTTTATGTGTCTCAAGCGTGTTGGATCACCCTACAACATGTGATATCATTTTTGGAATGTTTATGCATCATTCCAAATACAAGTGAAGAGTTAAATCAGGGAAGAAAATATTCCCGAGAATATTTTTCTTCAATGCCGAGTAATGGAGGATTTGCTGGAGTTACAAAGGATTATTCTCGGTTCTGGGAGGATATATAAGGATCAGAGGATTAGTAGAGCGGGTACGGAGAGTTTGGGAGAGTTTGAAGCACAACAGTGAAGATTGATCGAGTTGCAGAATTGTTTTCTGCTGCTGCTACACCAAGAACACGAAGAACAGACAGCCAAAGACCGTCGTTCTTCAACAGTGTCAACGACAGAACCTTGAGGGTCGTACTACTGCAGAGCTTGTGACGCATATTTGTTATCGTTCTTTGTAACAGTGTTTTGCAACATTTATAAACGTTGCAAACACCCGGTTTTAATCATTTTCTCTCCATTTCATCTTTGTAAACAATTTTTGAGCATGAATCAATACTTTGAGAAAGTTTACACAATGATGGGCTAAACCCAATCCTTGGGGCGATGGAGGAAGCTATATTTCCAATGAAAAAGTGGTAATTCTTAATTATTTAATTTGTGCAATTTTTAATTATGATTATTTGTCTAGATTGAAAATAGATTTTATGATTTTTGTTAAACAATTGTATTTTCTATTGATGGAATATGCTTAGCCTAGGGTTTTGATATCCCATGCTTTGGATTAACATTTGTTGTTTATAAAAAATCTACTTTTGCAATAGTTGAGAATCAAATTGAACGTGTGAAATTGCATGATTGTAATTAGTATCACTTTGGAATTGGTAAATAGCGGAATCCTAGCCCCAGCCTCTCCATAATTTCCAAACAACTTTTTAATTGAGCTTGTTATTTTTATTTACAAAAATTAAGTCTAAAAAATCTGCTTTCACAAGTCTTGAACGAACCTATTACTACAACATCATTGAAAATAACCATCAATTTTTGCGCCGCGACGCGGACTTGTCTTTAGGCTAGAGTTTTTAGATTTATTTTTTAGGTTTTTATTTATTTGTTCTACTTTACGTTTTTGGGTTTTTGTCTTTTTACTACAGATTTTGGAATTTGGAGCGAAAGAAAAAAAATTTGCCAAAGATTTTGGTGAATACTTTAAGATTTGGAGTTAAAGACAAATCGAAAGGAGCGAAAGAAGAAGATTTTTTTTTATTTAAAAGAGAGAAAAAAAAAGAGAGGCATTTTTTTTTTGGATTTTTTTTTTTTTTTTAGACTTTCCTTTTCTTTTGCACTTCTACTTTTTTTTTGGACTTGGACATTTG
Organism: Papaver armeniacum; assembly: GCA_023531295.1. NCBI lineage: Eukaryota > Viridiplantae > Streptophyta > Magnoliopsida > Ranunculales > Papaveraceae > Papaver > Papaver armeniacum. The sequence goes on along the minus strand of JAJJWW010001748.1, from coordinate 165,308 downwards.
GACATTCTTTTATTTTTAAACCCTACGGAAGGGTAGTATTAAATATCAAACTGTTTGCAGAGAAGGACGGTGATTACGATATCACCTCGGCCCCTCGGGTTCGTACATGACATAGGAGTCGTGGCCCGAGTCGACTACAACGGTTCATCCCTCGTGCTGGAACGGGAGGTACGTTTGTCGAAACACTCGCGAATCCCCGTCGGTGGGTTAATGTATTCCTTCGTTTGCATATATGTCGAGGAACTGAATACGGCCGCTTTAATTTCCTAGTAAAGGGCAAGGCCTGGCCATACAAGATAAGGGTTCGGATTTCATCACCGTTCTCTTCTTGCCCGCCTTAGGAAAACGATACTTAACGCGAACCTAAGCTTTAAAATTTGGAATAGAACGAGACCGATAGGGTAACGAGCTTAATAGGAAAGTCGTTCGAAAAATATTGGTTACTCTTTTAAGCATACTTGAAGTTCATGATGGTTTCGTGAGTTGAATGCGTGACTGCGCCGCCTTGTAATGCGGTGAGGCCTTGGGTATCAAAGCTTCACACGCCTTCCCTCGCCTTTATTCAACTTACTTAAACTCGGATTGATTCCGGAGGGTTTGCTCGGATTGTAACGAATTCCCTTTCGAAGGATTATAAGCTGGTCTAGAAAACAATCTAAGTGGAGCCATCAAGCTTTTTGTTTGCTAGAATTCATTAGGTTTGCTGTGGTGGAGTCAGCCTTGTTTGTGTTTGCATAGAACTTCCCTTCCTTTTAGGATTTTTTTCTTTTTATTCTTTTTTTTTCTGGTGTATGCCCTAGGTTATTAGAGAACGGGCTTGGAAAAGAAACACTCTAGGTCGTTTGATTAGTGACAAACCTAGTAGTTCTTCTTGTGGAAGCGGGGAGCCCGAAGACTCTTCTTTTGAGAGCCCCATTTTTGGAAACTTCAGTTTTGAGAATCTGTCTCTTCGTGAGGAAATTACCCCTAGTACTTCAGCTGTGCCAGAGATGGCAACTTTGAAAGATTACATGTTCCCAACTAGGACCAACCGAGAGCTTCTTGCATTAAATTGCCAGCCAATACGGCTAATTTCGAGATAAAACCTAGTCTTCTTCAGATGATCCCTATATTCTTAGGAAAAGATGATGAGAACCCTTATTTTCATATTAGGGACTTTGAGGAAATTTGTGGGACAGTTAGAATAAAATACCTTACTGATGAAGTCTTGAAACTTAAGATGTTCCCTTTTCCTTGAAAGATAAAGCCAAGACTGGCTAAACAACCTACCATCCGAATCCATTGAAACATGGCAGAACTTATTGCTTTGCTTTCTATATGAAATTCTACCCTAAGCATAAAACTACAAATGTTAGACAAGAAATTAGTTCTAGTGTGCAACAAGAGGGAGAGTCTCTCTATAGGTTTTTAGAGAGATTCAATGATCTCCTATCCTGTCCTCACCATGGATTTGATAATATGAAACTCGTAGAAATTATTTATGATGGTTTAGACTATTCGATCAAAGCCATGGTCGAGTCTATGTGCGCTGGTGAGTTCACCAAGAAAAGTGCTGAGATGCCTTTACCTTCTTAGGAGTTGTTGCTTAGAAATCCCAACAAGTGGGAGTCTTGTGTTGAACCCCTAAAAGACTCTTGGTTAATAGAAGTAGCACCAATATGGTAGATACGAGTTTTGCGTCGAGATGCTAAGTTTGCTTCTTTGTCTAGAAGGTTAGAAGCTTTGGAAATGGGTCGGTCTAAAAATAGGTCCCTTGTTGAACCTAATAGAACCTCTCAAGTCTCTAGTTGTGGAATAGAGCCCGATAACTCATTTTGGGAAGGTCGGGTTAGTGAAGAGCAAGCTCATGTTGTCTATAATAATGTTAGGTTTGAGAACGAGAACCGTCGAAGTTTGACCCATACTCGAGACCTACAATTCTGGTTGGAGAAACCATCCTAATTTTTCTTGGTCTAAGGGCCGAGAATCAAGATCGATCTAGTAATTCTCAGCCTTCCCCAGGTTTTGGTTATGCTAAGAACTCTTCGAGTCAACCCAGTTTTAACCCTTCGGATAAAAAAGATCACTAGTTTAGAAGAGACTCTGCATCGTTTATTAAAAGCTCTAAAAGGATCAACCAAATGGTTGCGCAAGGGATAGAAGAAAGTAAGAGTATAGGTTATGCTAACTCTCGTGCTATTTCCGAATTGAAAACCCGTGTTAATCGATAAATGAGTCTCGAGGGAAAAAGGTAAGTTTCCTAGTCAAACTCAAACCCAATCCTGGAGGAGTTCATCATGTAAGTGAAAGACCATCCCATCATGTGAATTCAATAACAACCCTTAGGAGTGGTAAAACGGTAGACAATAAGGTATCCATGCCTAGTGGACATACTGTAGTTCCACCTTCTACTTCCCAAGAGGAACCCGTAGCTGAGGAAACTGAAACAACCTCTAAGGACTCCCAAGAAATTCTGTTGAGCCCGCTTTGTTCCTAGAGCCCCATATCCACAGTTGTTAGCCCCAACAAAGAAGGAATCGATTTTCAACGAGATAATGGAAACATTTAAGCAGGTGAACATCAACATTTCGCTATTAGAAGCAATTAGGCAAATGCCTGCTTATGCCAAGTTCCTTAAAGATATTTGTACACGAAAGCATAAGCTTAATGTCCATAAGAAAGCCTTTTTAGCTGGACAAGTAAGTTCAATTCTTCCGAACCAAACACCCCTAAGTATAAAGACCCCGGATGCCCCACCATATCTTGTGAAATCGGTAATCACATGATCGATAAGGCATTACTTGACTTAGGAGCTAGTGTTAACTTACTTCCGTATCATGTATACACCCGACTAGGTCTTGGTAAGTTGAAGCCGACTAAAATGACACTTCAATTAGCCGATAGGTCTGTCAAAGTCCCTCGTGGTATCATAGAAAATGTTCTTATTGAGGTTGATAGGTTCATATATCCAAATGGATTTTGTTGTTCTAGATACCCAACCTGTTCAGACCCAAGTGCTCAAATACCTGATTTTAGGCCGCCCATTCTTAGCCACATCTAATGTCGTCATCAATTGTAGAACCGGACTTATGAACATATCTTTTGGTAATATGACTACTGAGCTAAATGTCTTTAATGTCGTTAAGTCTTCTGAGATAGATGATTTAGAAGTGGTGAACATGAGTAGCACTCTAGTTCTTGATCCCGTAGCCTTGTACTATGTTTGATAATCCATTATTTGATGAACCTTTCAAAGTGCTTGAGGAGGTAACCATGACGAACACCTTAGTTGATGAGCCTATATTAGAGATTTTCTTGGATAATCCCTTATATGATGATGTTGTTCGTTTAGATGACCAGTCTCCCAAAGAAGCTAGTTATTAGCCTTGACTTTATGGACCCTAGAATCCATCCCATAGATTTTGGTCCATCTCGAGGATATTGTTCATCCTAAGTTTGGGGGTAATGATGACTCTAGTGATCGTCTTGTATCCCTAATTGAAGTCCCTAACTTGGGACTCGAGCTTTCTGGCCTAAGGTACTACTTGAGTTTCTTCAAACTCGCTACCCGATCCTCCGTATACCGTCCATGAAGAAACCCGCTTCTTGAAAACATATCATTCGGTTGAACCTGTTTTACTAGACACATATATAGAGCCCAAAGAGACACCCCGGATAAATCTAGTTGCCTTGATAAAAGCCCTAGATCAAGTTATGCTCCATCTTCTCATTTTTCTAATCCAAGATGGTAGTCCTTCATTTGTGTCTGCTATATTTGGTTCTCGAGGACCCGCAGCTATTCGGCTATTGGTATATGACTTTGGAAGGTGACAATCCTTTTTGAGGTATTTGATGTCTAGCTAAGGACTTTAAATTTAGCATTTTCTGGGAGGCACCCACGCTGATGCTTACGGTAATATCCTTCCATATTTCTTTTTCCATCCATCAAGTGGTAATAGTTTCTCCTTGTTCATGCTTTTAATTTAATCTTTAGAACATTGAGGACAATGTTAGATTTAAGTTTGGGGGTGGGGAAGAAACTTTTTGTTAGCTTTTAGTTGCAATAAATAAACTCCAGAGCCTAGAAATTTGTGTTTATTAAGGTCGGCACTAACCAATCTAAGTGGATGGAAACATTTTTGTAGTTGCAGGAAATCCTACACTGCACCCCTCACTAGAATAAACACAATTAAGTCATTTTAAGATGAATGATTATGATTCTTATTGATTGAATACTTGAATCTTTACAATTTGAAATAGAAATGGGTTATAGAATTACAATCACTCTAAAACTTTCTCTCTCCTAATGACTTGCTTAACCATTCAAAAAGAGCTCCCCCTTCAACAGACTTACTCAACCCTTTTATATAGGTAGTACATGTGGATGACAAATAAGCTATCCTTTATTTTCGGAATGGCTTGCGAAATATCGCAAGCGTACAAATATACAATCTCGCGATACTATTAAACTTCGCCATATTTTCATATCTTCCTCGTGTTCGCTGTCGTCATTCATTGCGTCATTTATTTTACTTCCCCGCGACTCCTCGCAATGTCGTCATTTATTAATCTCGCGAAGTATTGATGTCGCGATATTCTAATCCTACAATTTTGGTTGTAGGAGTTGAGGAACCAATCTGATTAGATGGAAACATCTAGAAGAGTCTATTCATAAAAGCACGGCTCGTGTGTTAGAAAAGAAAACATGATAGTTTCGCCATATCCTCGTGATGGAAACATCGAAAGAATCCCGATCACTTCCTTTTGTTTTTACCATTGCTAGGTGAAATAGAGTGACCGAGATACCAAAAAAAAAAAAAAAAAAAAAAAAAAAAAAAATGAGACCAGACCATCAGACCAACCGGAATAAATACAATAAAGTCGACCACTTTGGTACCCTTGTATATGCCATCCGAGTTGACCTAGAGTTAGGTTTATCGACCACCGGTTCCCTTTGTATATGCCAAAGTGTGTTGATATTAGTCCGCATCAAAAGATCTCACCATTAGATAGGTTCACCTTAGTCAACATCATCTACGTTTTCTCTACATCCATCTTCTTAATCTATCCATGTGATTGGTTGACTTCAGGTTTATGATGTCCGTAAACTATCTCGTAGATCTCTTTGTCACTTTATATGAATTTTAGTATGCTTGAGTGCAAACTCGTGTACAACAATTGGAATTTCGCATCGTGGTACTTCCTCCCGTAGTCAATAAGTATGACAACCAAGGAGATTCTTTAGTGCCTACCAAGGTTTTGCGAGATAGCTAGGGTCCTGAGTAAAGGTTTTGTGGGTACACCTCTGGTAAACCCTCCTGAGACATCACTCCGCCGCTAGGGCCACCTAGCGGTTTAACGGCTTTGCTGCACGTGCTAAGTGTAGTCATTTTTATTTTCTAGAATAAATTTGCTCGAGGACTAGCAAATAATAAGCTTGGGGTATTTGATAGACACATTTTTGTGTCTAAGTTGTCCTCAATTTTCTCTATGTTGGTACTCGTTTTTGTATTTATTATGGTGTTTTGTGTGTTTGTAGGTGTCATTGGAGAATTACACTTGTTGGAAATTTCATTTCAAAAATTACCCTGGAACCTCCTGAGGACATTTGCTAAGCGGACTCCAAGTTTGGATAAGGGGCAACCACATCTATGTGTAGCCCAAATTCATTTTCAGCACCCACGGCTATGTGTAGCCCAAATTCATCATTAGCACCCATCTTCCTTTTTTTGAATTTTGGTTTTGGCGGAAAATGAGTTATGTGCCTGGCGATTAGAGTTGGATTTTTTGGGTGTTTCGGAGAGATTCAATCGCTGAATTCTCTTGGCTGGACTTGTTTGACCAATACATGCTTGGTATGATCGTTTCTTACGATTTAATTTGGCTAGATAATCCAAGAGATGAAAACAGGGCAGCATGCACATGGAGAAAAATATTTCACGGGTTTGCAAGTTTTGGAAGAATTTTATGTGTCTCAAGCGTGTTGGATCACCCCTACAACATGTGATATCATTTTTGGAATGTTTATGCATCATTCCAAAGCGTGAAGAGTTAAATCGGGAAGAAAATATTCCAGAATATTTTTCTTCAATGTCGAGTAATGGAGGATTTGCTGAGTTACAAAAGATTATTCTCGGTATTGGGAGGATATATAAGGATCGGAGGATTAGTAGAGCGGGTACTATGAGTTTGGGAGAGTTTGGAGCACAACAGAGTGAAGATTGATCGAGTTGCGAAATTGTTTTCTCTTTGCCGCTACCAAAGAACACGAAGAACAAGACGACCAAAGACCGCTGCTTCTTCAACAAAGTGTCAACGATGAGAACCTTGAGGGCGTACTTCACCGCAGAGCTTGTGACGCATATTTGTTATCGTTCTTTGTAATGGTGTTTTGCAACATTTATAAACGTTGCAAACACCCGTTTTAATCATTTTCTCCATTTCATCTTTGTAAACAATTTTTGAGCATGAATCAATACTTTGAGAAAGTTTACACAATGATGGGCTAAACCCAATCCTTGGGGCGATGGAGGAAGCTATCTTTCCAATGAAAAAGTGGTAATTCTTAATTATTTAATTTGTGCAATTTTTAATTATGATTATTTGCCTAGATTGAAAATAGATTTTATGATTTTTGTTAAACAATTGTATTTTCTATTGATGGAATATGCTTAGCCTAGGGTTTTGATATCCCATGCTTTGGATTAACATTTGTTGTGTCTAAAAAATCTACTTTTGCAATAGTTGAGAATCAAATTGAACGTGTGAAATTTCATGATTGTAATTAGTATCACTTTGGAATTGGTAAATAGCGGAATCCTAGCCCCAGCCTCTCCATAATTTCCAAACAACTTTTTAATTGAGCTTGTTATTTTTATTTACAAAAATTAAGTCTAAAAAATCTTCTTTCACAAGTCTTGAACGAACCTATTACTACAACATCATTTAAAATAACCATCACTCAACATGAAAGATCTCTTGCCATCACTCAGATCTGTACCAGACGCCAAAGCCATACTCTCTCCAGTATTGAAAGTTGTCGGTTGAGAAATATACGAAGGAATTGACACCCATGGTAGAAAATCGAACTCAGATTCATCATCTAACACATTAATGAGACGTGTCTTAGACCGAGGATGCTTTGTAGACCAGCGCATAATCCTGGCATTATCTTTCTCATAGAAAATATGATGAGCATCGATTTCGCTCCTTGTAAGATAGTACGTAGAATGGGTGCGTAATTCTTGAAATGTTCCCACAGCAAAGCTTGAAGAAACATCGTATTAGCATAGCATTCGACCACCATAAATCCATTCGATACACCGGAGTCTATAATCAATGAGTCTAAGTTAGAGTACAAAAAACCCAAGAATAAGCTACCTATTGGAAGTTGCTCACCTTGAGCCATTTTGATAGCAAAGGGAATCACAAACGGCTTCAACAAATTTCCACTATCTTTAAATATGTCTTTGGACAGCCATAAACATAAGAAAGCAACAATGGATAACATGCCATCAACGGGACTATCGGGAGCCTCATCTCTTGGCCACCAGCGTGTTAACCAAAGGAGCATAACAACCTTTGCTCCGACGCCTTATTAACCTCCTCCATTGCAGCTGGCCAAGATGTTAGAAATTTCCGTCTCCTCACCAAAGACCCTCGGAGATTACCCGTGATTGGGAGATGCAATAAATCAACTACATCCTCTAAGGTGATAGTAAATTCTCCCCATCTTCATATGAAGGTATGGGTCGGAATGCACCAACGAGCAAGTAGAGCCACTATACCTCGCATATCATGAAAAATGAACAAGTCTCCAGATGCTTGAATAGCCCTTGTCACTTGTGCCCGATTCAACATAGCTCGACACGAGGAAACCCAACATATGTCTCGCCTATCCGCAGAATTTTTCTAAAGGTCAGTCGAGAAAGCTTAAACTCTATGATTGATGCAAGGAAAAGTCCTCGTTCAAGACAAAATCGATCACCGTCTTAGGAGTCACCAATTTCTTTTGAGTAACACTTCGGGGATTTATCGAAGATGGTACATTGGGATTTGAGACGTTTTTCGGTTTCTTCTTTGAACCTCAAAAACGCATCATCTATATTCATGACATTCTTGATTCTAGATGTCTCTTCTTTTTCTTCACCAACAGAAGTCTCATCCATGCATGCATCGTCTCTGGAAACATCATTTTCTTGGGAGTCAGACATCCTTGCGAGCTGTAATATACACACAAAACTCTGCTTCAGTATATCATCCATACGAGATGCATACTTCGACAAGATGATGGAATTATGCACATGGCAAAACATTTACGAAAATGGTAATTCTTAACTCTTACCTTTTACGATTCCACTAACAAGAGTGATTGTGATGTACGAGTTAACACTTCAAAAACTCGTTCGTTTCTTCGAAATCTACAAAAACGAGCTAAACTCGAGTTTTCATAAAATCATAAACACTTCTACTTTTGTGAACAATCACCATAGAATTATGAAAACTAAAGAATATTTCATCATAAATAGTTGTTTACTTTAAATATTACTCAAAATCAGCTTTGATTTTCAAAATATATATTTAATATGTATATATAAAACGTGAATTATTCACGTAATTGAATAAATTTTATTATTTTGATGTGAGAAACAACTCACGTAAAAAAAAAAATCGTGAACATGTCACGGTTTCACATAAAATTCGTGGATATTCCACGTTTTATCAAAAAAAAAAAAAAACTCTTTTCCTTCGTACGATCGTCTGTCTTTAAAACGAAGGTTTATTTCGATTTTGTGAAAACTCACACCTTTTAAGATAAAGTTTTGGTTCTCATTAAAGGTCATAAACAAAATTTTATCACTGGACACAGTCTATATATATATATAAAAAAATCTCTCATAAGTCGTGATTATTACTAGTTTCTTAAACTAACGATCGAACGAACGTACGTTCCTAAAACAAGTTTTTTTTTTTTTTTTCATAAAACTCACATCCAAAAGTATGTATATACACATATTTTTTTTATGATAAACAACTCATGAACAAACAGGAAAAAAAAATTGACGTGCACGCCGGGCGCCGGAGTTGGCGGTGACGGTCGGCTCCGGCGTACACAAAAAAAAAAAAAAAAAAATCTTTCCCCGGGCATGAAGGTGATGAAGAGGTGATGAAGGTGGTGGAAGGTTGTTCTAGGTGAAATAAAAAAAGGAGGTATTAATCCCTTTATACCAAAATTTATTTCCAAAACCTAAATTCACAAGGATTTCCTTATTGGGACCGGCCTGTGAATCCTAAACCGACCAAGGTTCCATCACCAAATCAACGGTCTACACCATTTTATGCTTGTTAGATGACGCTCTATCATGCCACTGGAATCTTTGTTCAAGCCGTGGTTTGCTCGTGCAATCGAAAATCCGGTAACATCTTATCTTACGACTAAGTTCAATTACTCATTTTGTTTGTAACTGGAAAATCACCATCCAAGGTCGATCGAGGAACATGACTGTCCCTCACTAAGCGGGAGAGAATTAATGTAGATGGTGGATTTTCGACAAGGCCTAAAATCGTAAACCATAATTATCATGCTCCCGATCCAAGAATCGACGAGTATTGAGGCTCATGTCTCTCATCGAAGCGTGAAAGCTCATGTCGTAAGAATCTCCGACCGAGAATACTATCTCTCTGGAGCATATGTGGATGTGCGTCTCTCACCGAGGCAACGGCATTATCTCATAAATACTGAGCAATTTCAGTTGTAGGATCAGAATATCGCAACACCAAGACTGGGTGGTATAAATGACGCAACGGATGACGACAGCCTGAACACGAGAAAGATGTGAAGACCTGGAGAGATTTAGGAGTGTTGCGAGATTTAACATTTGAATATTCGCAAGTCAGATCCGAAAATAAGGGACAGCTTAGCTGTCATCCACTATGTAATGTCCTATATAATGAGCCGAACATGCTTAAGAAAGGGAGAGATCTTTTTCGAGAGTAGAGAGAAAGTTTAGAGGAGAGAGAAAGTCTAGAGTAGCAATTATATTCTCGATTTCAGTTCCTTCTTGTAAAATTTCTAACTCAATTAATAAAAAGATTGATTATCGATCTTAAATATGTGTTAAATAGTATGAATTCTTGTGAGGTGCGTATTGTGGGATTTCCTGCAATTACATATGGCGCTAGAAACAGGGACTGAAGATTTATATTGTGATTGGAAAGAATTTGGAATAGTAGATAAAGAATTTCAACAACTCATCAAGATTGAAAAATGGCTAGAAGAAGACATGCATCAAAACAACCAACAACTGTTAGAAGGAGTAGGAGACTTTCTGGAGAAAGGAGAGACGAGATGGGGGAATCTTCAAGAATGAATACAAGGAACAATAGAGAAAATCAAGTTCAACCGCCAATTCAACGTACACCACCAATACAAAATAGAGCTGTGGATTATGACATAGTGAGTGTACATACTTGGCGATCAGATTATGTAGATGAAATGGGAGAAGAGCAGCAATTAGGAGGCAATGGACAAGAGGAGAGAGACCAAGAAGTAATTGGAGGAATAATTCATGGAAATGAAGAGATTGCAGCATTAGAGGCATTGAGGCAAACAATACATGAAGAAAGGCGGTTAGAAGCGAGAAAGAACGTGCGAATTTGACAAGGCAAAATCATGAATTGAGGATGGAAAACATGAGATTACAAAATAGAAGGTCAAGAAGCACTACAAGATCAAGTTCAAGATCAGTTAGAGAAGAAATAAGACAAAATTTGCCTATAGAAAATGCTAATGAAGAAACTCGAGGGGAATACAAAATCCGAGCGAAGAACGTCGCGAAGGAAGAGAAATAATGGAAGATCGTTATATCCAACGTCTTTGAAGCTCTTCAAAACGGGCAAAATGATAGAAATCGGAAATAGACACCGTCGAGGCGAAATAATCAAGATAGCGAAGAAAATCGGGAAGAAGGAAGGAGAATATTACATGGGAGAGAAATACAAAGGAATGAACGAGTAATTGAAGATGAAATTGAAAGACACTATACTTTGAACAAGCAGATCTAGCTCGCGAGAGGAAAGACTAAGAGCGTAAGTGGAAGAACAAGAGCTACAAGAGGCAATTCGACGAATAATCATGATAATCGAGAAAGGAGGCGTGAGCGAAATCGCAATAATGTTAATATCAATGAAGAATATGATAGAATACAAAGGAGAACTGAAAGGAGGCAAAGAGGAGAAATGAGAGATATAACGGTGTGTGAATTCATGAAAGAAGTGAAAGAGAAGATCGCAGAGAAAGACGAGAAGAAAATGATGAACAAGAAAGTCAAGACAGAGATGAACACAGAAGAAAAGAGGCAGAGTTAAAAAGACCAATGGATCCAAATTCTGGTATAAATGAACAAATTTTGAGAGAATTAGCGGAAATCAGAGGAATGATAAATAATAAAAGAGAAGGAGGTAAGATACAATTGGATGAAGCCATAGAGGAAGCTGCGAAAACCCCATTCACACAAGAAGTACAATTAGGAGGAATACCCCAAAATGCAATTTACCTGCGTTAACCAAAGATTTTTGATGGAACAACTTGTGCAAAGACAACACATCAAAGCTTATGTGAGATGTATGCTACAATGGGAGAACCATGATGCAATATTATGCAAGTATTTTGCATCAAGTTTAACAGGAGAGGCCTTAAAATGGTTTGAAGGTTTGCCAAAGAATGCTATAACATCTTTCAACCACTTGCAAGCTATATTTTTAGGGGCATATATAAGTAACAATTCCTCGCGACCTAGCATTGAAGATGTATTTGGGTTGAAGCAAAGGGTTGGAGAAAGTTTGAAGCATCTAACTGTGAGGTGGAAGACAATGTGTAGTGATATGGCTGGTCGTGTGGACGAAAGATATCTCATTCTGTCATTCATCAACGCTATGTTCGCAACCAATCTGTTATACATTCAAATTTTCAGAATCAAGAATACAATCACAATGACTGAGTTGCGAGAACTTCAGGAGGAGTATATTGCTCTTGAGGAAAAGCAGAATGAGATGGAATCATACCCCATTGCGAAAACAAGTTCAAAAGCAAATAATGCAAGGTTGTTACCTAAGTTGATAAATACGGTGGCAGCACCTCGCAAGGGCAACAAGAGAGGATAATGGGAGCTAATCAAAGAAAAAGCTAGTAGCTATGGGGAGTTGTGATCAAGAAGAATTTGAGAGAGAGAGAAACTTCTATAGCCGTGGTGGAAATAACAAAATCCAAAGACTTGATTATCCGCAAGAAACTTATGGAGGTCGGAGGCAAAACTATCACGAGAGGACAAATGAAGTCACAAGATAATATGGGAAGAAATAAAAATGCCACCTTTGAATGCTAGTGTGGAGAAGATATGGGAAGCTATAATCCTAATGGAAAACATACCCGCACCATGGAACATGGGGAGTGAACCACCTCCAAGCTACAAAAGTAATGAATTTTGCTCTTATCATCATTTCCATGGACATACAACAAATGACTGCAGAAATATAAAGAGAATCATTCTCAGAATGATAGATCAGGGAAAATTAAATCACTTTCTAGTAGGACAAACGCAAACTCAAGCATTACCACCTCCTCCGGATATTCACAAGCCAAACACAGCAAAAGAAAGAGAAACATTTGTGATTGAAGTTGGCGCAAAGGCAAAGAATCTGTTTTGTAACTCTATCGTACACTCATACAAGACAATTGGAGATTTTCACGATAACACTCTCAGTAGGGTTTTCGCAAGAGATGCCGATGATAGAGAAATAATGAATATTGCGAAGACATCGTCACTAGAAAAATGGCAAATGCAGACTATCTCTTTTACCGCAGAAGAAGTACCTAAGGGTGGAGAAATGCACGACAACCCATTAGTGGTAAGATTGGAGATTAACCCAAAACCTAGCGAGGATGAAGATGACGCTGAGAATTCATGGGCAATCAACAGAATCTTGATCGATACTGAAAGTTCTGTTAATATCCTTTTTCATCACACTTATAAAACTATGGGAGGGAAAGATGAAGATCTAATACCTTCAACTTACAAAATCTATGGTTTTAACGGTACTGCAAATAAGCCCAAATGAGAAGCTCATATGCGAATTCCACTAAAAGGATTATCTTCTGAAATTTTATTCTGTGTAGTCGATATGGAGTCACCATATAACGCATTGATTGGATGACCTTGGTTACATGAGATTCTAGGTGTGGCATCAACTTTCCATCAATGTATCAAATTTCCTCATCCTAGTGGTATTGGCATCATAAAAGAAGATTGGGTTGAAGGAAAGAAGTGTTATGAAATTGATGTAGAATCTTGTGAAGAAAGAGTCTGCAAGAAGAAGAATTGGAAACACAAGATCAAAGATAAACAAAAAAGAGTGAAAGACCGATGGTAGATACAATAGAACACAGAGAAAGAAGAAACTTTGCGAAGCCAAGGCATATTGAAGATAAGAAGTGGCGAAGGCTTCGCAAACGGACAAGAAAATGACGGAAAAATTCAAAAATACGGAGGCAGAAAGTAGCGAGGTAGTAAGAGGCTTAAAGAATGAATGTACCCGTTGACTACCGAAGTAGAAATTGGGAGGTGAAAAAAAAATGTATGATTGGTTTGATCTTAAAAAAAAAAAAATTCTTATGAATAACGAGAGATGAGATTGTGAAAGAGAACTGATATGCAGAAGAAGAAAATATATATTATGAATGATATAGATGAGATTGCGAAATTACAAAAGAGCTTATATGCAGAAGAATCAACAAAATAATCAGACAGAGGCGAACCTACTATGGCGTACACCCTAGTTCGCGAAATCAAAATTTCGCAAGAGGCAAATGTAAGACCTAAAGTGCGTCATAGAAGGGGGTACCTATTGCATGGCTCAGCGAAAAGGTTACACCGCCCCTGGAACCCGAGTCATGGAGAATTGGGGTCAATAAAGCCCATCCAGAGAGGTACCTTGATTTTCAATCTAAGCTTATGACTTAGATTGGACGATCGAGGGTCTTTTCTAAGGAGTCGAGATTTGACCAAGGCTCCGAGGTACACGGTTGAGCCAAGAGTGCCTGGGGCATTTGAAGTGTCTCGGCCATTCTTGGAAAGTCTTGGCTTATGCTGCACTCGGCCCGAAGAAAACTCCACTTAGGGTGCAATCTCGTAACCATAAGCCCTATAGGCAAAAGGGATAAGAGGCTGCGAAAACAACTGGTTGTTGTTAAGACCGTATGGGAGGAGCTAGCCTTGTATGGCATAAGTACGACTCCTTGAAGAGGAAACCAAGGGGAAGATAAGGGCGGCACCCTCCATTAGGGAGCTGATAAGTGTCTTGAGACGCAAATGTCATGAGGCTTTATTTTCGCAAGGAAATTTAGGCTTGTCATATTTGTGCGACAATCCTGAAGAGGCAATAACACAAAAGACAAAGATAAGACAAGATCAATGGGTCAATACATGAAAGTGTAAGGACGTCCTGCGATCTCGTCGCAAGACGGCAATGTCATGGGGCTTTATTTTCGCAAGAATTTTTAGGCCTGTCATATTGTCACAACAAAAATTTCAAAGAAAAGAGTTAAGGCAAGATCAATGGGTTTTTGCATGCAAATGCAAAGACGTCCTGCGATTTTGTCGCAATGACAAGAGGTGGAATAAGACCTTTAACTAGGAAGGCAAAATAAGACCACATAAGACAAAAATAAAAAAAGGAAATCTTGGAAAAAACCAAGATTTCCTTACTTGCGAAAATTAAGCAGCAACAGCTGCGATATTGAGGCATGAATACATATCATTGTTCAAAAATAACTTGCTCAATCTTTCATTTGAATGCAAATAACAGAGGCAAGTATGGGAATGTATAGAATAAAAACATGTTATTTGTCTTTATATGATAGATTTACGCACTCATAAAATGAAAGGTTGATAATATATTGATTAATTATATTGCAAAAAAGAATTGCTCATTTAACATGTGCAGAAAGGGACAACAAAGGTAGAGCTTGTATTTGAAGACCCAAGAAATTCGCAGCAAAAGAGTACAAAAATAGAAGATTAAAAGAGTGAATGTACATATATTACAAAAAGAGAAGGAAGAAAATAGAACTATTTCTCGTCTGATCCTTCTTCTTCATCATCTTCGTCATATCCCTCTACTTCTTCATCTCCATCAGACTTCTCTTCTTCGCTAGCATCGCTATCAGAGATATCCAGAGAAGGCACATTCTTGGGTATTTCTTCAAGAAGGCAAGGATATGCAGAATGAGGGATACTATTGTCGTCGCAGACCATTTTAATAGTCTGATTGAGAAAAAGAGTAGCATCATTCTTAAAATTCGCAACAGTAATCTGTAGTTGCTTCTTCAACCTAGAGTACTTATCATCTCGAGAAGAAAAGTTCTTTGCGAGCTGCTCCTTCTCAGACTCAAATTCTTCAATTCTTTTACGAAATCTCTCTTCAACTCCTGCGAATATGTGACAATGAATCAGCAACTTAACAACAATTTCATGAAAGACAAACAGTTAAATAGAGAAGAACAATTAACAACCTTCTCTGTCAGAAATCATATCCCTAACCAAAGCCGTATGCTCAGCTTGAAGACTAACGTTAACACCTAAATTATTTCTGGCATCATCTAGAACTTTCGCAGCCCAAGCGAATTCATCGTCATTATTTATGAGAAGACGGAGCGAATTTGATTCTCTCTTTCGCTAAGTATAGCATTTTTGTGGATAGATTCATCTCGTTCAATTTGAACCTCAAGAAGAGTCTTTTGGAATTTCGCTAATGCTTGAGCACCTTGACTAGCGATGCTATCTTTATCATCTATGATATCACTGATTTTGGTTCTTAAAGTATTAATTTTCTCTTTAGAATTAAGATAGAGACGCTTAAATTGGTTGGCTAAGCCTAAGCTAGATCTATGATCAATTTCTAAGAGGCGAAATTTGGATTGAAGTTCATTTGGAGGAAGAGATTTAATCTTGTCATTTGAAAAACTATTCAAATAATTGTTGAGGTGATCAAGAAGGGCATTGTTATCCATAGGGTCGTGGGAACGAGTGAAGAAGAATGGCTTCACGAAAGATTATAAACGTCTGCGAAAATGGTAAATCGATGAGGGAAGATAATGAGAGAATAAAACAAAGGAAAAAGAAAAAGTTTCATTCCATAAAGTTGTTGATTGGCACTTTGAAGACTAGATATCTTATTCTTCCGAGTGGAAGAATCACTTCTAATTGTTTAGTTTTCTCGCGAAGAGTAATAGCTCCAACTTCGAATTCTTCACTTCTCTTGCGAAGAGTAGTAGCTTTCAGACTTCCAATTCTTTATTTTTCTTGCGGTTGAAGATTCTTCTTTCGAGAATACTGCGCCTCTTCTCAAGATCTGAGGCAACAACGAAGGAATCTCTTCCGGACTGTAAAGGAAAATAAAGAAATTATCAAGATATAACTTAAAATCAAAATTATGAAGAAATAAGGGAACAAAGACATACCAAGACACCAAGCGAATTCAGAAAGCTGGGAGTCACTGATCTGGAGACCCCATGAAGAGAATCATTACCCTCTAGCAAAGGAGCATCGCAGATACTTGCGAGAGCTTTACATGTACTAGAAAGACGATCATCTCCAATCCCTTGCATGGAGTCACAGAAAATGCCGGATAAACAGCTTGTGCCATAGAAGATTCAATGGAAAATTCTCCTTTGCGAGAGAAGCGTCAACATCATCATTGTCTTCATCATCGAGCTTTACTGGATTGAAGATTTGAAGAAGAGGGAGAGTGAATCTTTCATTTCTTTGAAGGGGGGCAAAGGGATTTCTCCTCGCGAAGAGAACCTTTACCCTTACCTTTGGTCTTCGCAATCTTAAAACTTTCTTCTTCTTCAAAGAATCTTCAACACCAACCTTCGCACACGAATGAAGATAAGAAACAAGAGGCAACAATATTGTTAAAAATAATAAAGAAAAGTATTTCTTACTTCATCCGTGATCGAACGGAGCGCTTCTAGGGTACTTGGCTTAGCAGTCCTTTTGTAGCTTTTTCTCAACTTGAAAAGTTCGCAAGATTAATAGGTATAAAAAGGAGTGAAGATTATAAACTGAGCGAAATTTAGGAAGTATACCTCTTTTGCTTTTTCGTGCCGCTTAAAAACCCAAGGTTGATAATTGGCGAGATTCACAGGAGCACATGTGAACCTGAAATGTAAGGTCCTTTCAAAACCAATGGAAAGACGCACCATCCGTCGTCTTTAGAATGACGAGAACATTGTTCTTGCCGAATGCCGCCTGATATCCCGTTAAGTATTTTATCGTGGCGACATTCTCTCTTCTCTTCAAGCGAGCACCCCAGCAAGTTTTATCATTCTTCATATTTATTACTTCATAGTTTTCAAGAAACTTTCCACCGTATATTTTTTCGCGAATATCTCTAAGTCCACAAATTTAGGATCTCTGACTTCTTTTGGGTAAAGAGATCCCTTACCAGCACCACGGTTGGCGAACTCAAGCATTAAGCGGATACAATCCCCGCTCAGTTGGTAGATGGCTCGAGAGAATTTCGCATGAGCAAGAATTTCATAAAATAAGGGAAGATCAGGGTCATAGAGAGGAATGGGAAGGCCAACGAGAATCTGACCTAGCGAAATTATGATTTCCTGATCATCACAATGATGATCAGCAAACAGTTTGGCAGAAAGAATGGATTTAGATTCTTGATTGGGAATGGTGGTTAATACGAAACCCTTCTCTTCGAAATGTTTCTGCACTTTGTCTAGAGAAGTTTCATATTTACGACCAACTGGAGGCATTTTCAAAGTATGGGAATGAAGAGAAATCAAGATCAAAAGAAGTGAAAAGGAAAAGATTTACGATGAGTAAACGGAAGTTACGGAGAGATGTTGAAGAAAAGTTGCAGAGAAAACAAGAAGGAAAGTAAAAAATAAGAAGAGAGGAGTAACAAAAGTATATATATAGAGAAGGTTTCTCGAAAAGGCAAACCCATTTAATGCGAAGAGTAGACATGAACGGTTGAGAAAAAGCAGTTGAAAAAGACGTATCAAGAAATGGATGGAGGAAGAGATACGTGTAATAAATTCTCGCGTAAAAGTACGTAATCGTGTCAATACGTAAAAATATGAAAAAATGAACAGCTGCGGCATTTTGAAAGTACTAATTCTCATGACATTCTCTCCTTCGCAGAGAATACATGAGAAGAGGCAAGATGTAGGATTAGAATATCGCAACACCAAGACCCTTGCGAAATCCATAAACGACACACTGCGAAGATATCGCAGATGGGTGGTATAAATGACGCAACGGATGACGCAGCTTTGAACACGAGAAAGATGTGAAGACCAAGCGAGATTCAGAGTGTTGCGAGATTTAACATTTGAATATTTGCGAGAGTGTCGCAAGTCGAGATCCGAAATAAGGGACACAGCTTAGCTGTCATCCACTATGTAATATCCTATATAAAGAGCCGAACAGGCTAAAGAAAGGGAGAGATCTTTTTCGAGAGTATAGAGAAAGTTTATAGGAGAGAGAAAGTCTAGAGTAGCAATTATATTCTCGATTTCAATTCCTTCTTGTAAAAATTCTAACTCAATTAATAAAAAGATTGATTATTGATCTTAAATATGTGTTAAATAGTATGAATTCTTGTGAGGTGTGTATTGTGGGATTTCCTGCAATTACATCAGTAATTACTTCTATATAGAATCGAAAGATTGGATGGCTCCTAGACAGCTTGCCTGCTAGTATAGAGCAATAACGTCTTCAGGATGTAACAATATTTTCCCTAACTATATAAAAGAAATATGACGCTTCAACAAGCTCATATCACTCAATTATCGAATGATTAATGCTCCTAGACGACCGTACTAGTATAGAGCCATCAATTAATTATTTCTAAATCATTAGATTCATTAACAATCCTCGAAAAATATTCTACGTTATTCATAATATTTCGTTACTTCAACTCATGGTTCTTCCCAAAAATTCCATGGATTAGTAATAAATATTTAGCGCATAGGCATCTGAGCGACTATCGAGTAAGCCCCGACTAAAATGGTGCAAGTGTACTCAGCAATAATGCACTAACGAGCACCTGAATGCACGAACGAGCATTCCAAAATACAAAGGAACGATGAACCTATGCAAAATAAGAAGAAAATAATAAATAATAAAATATTAATCAAGGCGCTGGGGATCGGGCCCACTGACGGCCGGCGTGCCGTGGCCATCCCACGCCCAATTTTATATTTTATCATATTTTTATTATTTTCCTTGATCTCATGAAAATTCCTCATTTGAACAAAATTCCTTCGTTTTAAGGAAACTCCTCGCCATGGTGTTTCCTTCACATCAAGGAAATAATAAATAATTAGGGAAGGTGTCGCGACCAAGCCTACTAGCCGGCCGGTCATGCCCTAGTTGTGGCCGGTCCCACACCTTGCATTCCTTATTATTTTATTATTATTTCCTTTATATAATGAAATTCCTTGATTTCATGATATTTCCTTCAAATTATGAAAATTCCTTCAAATCATGAAAATAATACATAAAATTAGGGAAAGCTCACGGACCGGCCCTAGCCGGCCACCATGCCCAAGCCGGTCCCACATCCTTATTTTTTATTATTAATATTATCTGTTTCCTTCATCTCATGAAAACTCCTTTACTTCAAGGAAAACTCTATTTCAACAAACTCCTTGATTTCATGGTATTTCCCTAAAATCATGAAAATAATATAAAATTAGGAAAAAATGCCATGGGGCGGGCTTATTGGCCGGTCGGCCATGCCTTGGCCATAGACGGTCTCACACTTCATGATTCCTTCATTTTATTATTATTTCCTTCATCTTATGAAGTTTCCTCAGTTTGAGCAAAAACCTTGAATTCTTCATATTTTCTCAAATGATTGCTCAAATGCACACCCGTAAAAATATCAAAATTCTCGTGGATCGAGACGCGAGTATTTTGGCGACACGAGCATATTACCTTGACCGACCAAGGTTGGATCTTTGGCTTGCAAGAGGCGGTCCCACATACTTTCATCATTTGACCTAATTTGTTCACATTAGGTTCAAACTCTTCCAAACAATTTGGAATTTTCATAAAACGATCGTCATTCGGTCCCGTGACCAACCAAAGCCGGTTTTCATGACCCCTAGGTCGGTCCATCATCTCTTCATAATTAATTAGGTTTTATCACCTAACGCCGACGAGCATTATTTTAATAAATGATTAAACCAAAGATTTAATCATCCTTTCATCAACCGGTCTTCAAGAGATTTTGGTATTTGCTCACTCAAGTATTTGGACGCTACATGGTCGACCCATCATCCCATGTAGCCTGGTCCCTCCTTCACTTCGTGGTTGATTTTTAATAAATCATCAATTGATCATTAATTGATCGAATTAGGGTTTCGAGTCCAAGGTTCATAATACCAGATTCAAACGCTAATAATTTTACGTTGATCCCGTGATCAACATTTTTATTAATTATACTTGGTTCAGCTTGCCGTATTTTAAATTAATATTTTATTTGGTTCTCGCTACCAATAATTCATCAAACGAGCAACATTTGCTCGGATTAGCAATATTTGCTCGACTAAGGAATATTGGTTCAACTATCAATATTCAACAATCCATCGAATGAGCAATACTTGCTCACCTTAACTATCAACATTTACTTGAGAATCATACCTCTGCCTTAACAGACACGTTCAATTCATGAGTCTCGAGAACATTTGCAAATCACGTTCGACTCAAAGAATACAAGGACTCATCATCCCACGAAGTCAAAGAATCGACTAACTAAATACACGTATGCCTTGCAGACTCCACAATCACGAGACATCAATCGTGTCACATGGGGGGATATTAACTAGGGTTTTGGTCTAGCGGTCTACGGCATACACACGATGAGAATGTGAGCAAGTCGTGCAGTCAGTTGGAAGAGTTAGCAAAGTAGTGGATGGAAAATCAACCAAGTCTCCACACGATGAGCAACTGGTTTTAACACGATTTCCACTTCCCCACTCTTTGACTCGGCAAGAATCGTCACACTTCATGGGATCAAGGTGTTTACAATTCTAGCAATGTAAATAAGTCTCTGAATCATGATTGAAAAACAGGACAATTTTTCATCAAACAGACAACAAGAGATTAACATCTCAACGTCTGAGCAATTACTCTCAACAAAGCAAATTCAATCAATCAGAGCTTATTTTATTTCGTCACGCAGAATACACAACATACCTACAATCTTCGATCATCATTGATCTCACACATTTCTCAGCTTCCCTCCTACAGATTGACCCATCCTCTCTTGTGACCGAATTGACTCTGTAACGGCCATTGTCTTGGTTTAGACCAGAGTCTTACAGATTGATCTCTCGAATTCAAATCACTCCCTCTTTGCAGTGCATCTGTGTGAGGTTAGACAGTTCGCTCAGTTCAAAGAGTTTCCTCTGCACTGTCGTCTCCTTTATTCCTTAAAAACCAGCAACTCGTTTTTCCCCATCTACAATTGGGTTCAAACTTTTTCCAACCAACTTGGAACTTGTTCAATCGACCACCAGCTGGTCCCACGATCACCAAGGGACGGTTTCATACCCCTTGGTCGGTCCCTCATCTCTCCATAATTAGGTTTTATTGCCTAATGCTCGGACGAGCACTATTTTAATAAATGAATAAACCAGCATTTAATCATCCTTTCACCGACTGGTCTACAAAGGACTTTGGTCATTACATGGTCGTTCATTATCCCATGTAGCCGGTCCCTCACTCACTCAGTGATTAATTTTCAGTAAATCATCAATTGATCAACAATTGATCAAAATTAGGGTTTTGAACAGAATGCTCTGCAAACCATAATTTTGAGCAAGTTTGAACACTAATAATTTTATGTTGATCCAACAATCACATCTTGATTAATTACGTAATATTTGGTTCAGCTACCAATATTTTAATTAATATTTTATTTGGTCATGCTACCAATAATTGTTCGAACGAGAAATATTCCCTCGGACAAGCAATATTTGTTCGTAATGTCAATATTGATTCAACTATCAATATTTAATAGTCCATCAAATGGGAAATATTTGCTCGACGGAAAATTAATATTACTCAACTACCAATGATTAATAATTCATTAATCGAGCAATATTTTCTCAAGCGAGCAATATTTGCTCAAATTATCAATATTCATTATGTTGATTCAACTATTAACATTCATTTGAGAATTATACATCTGTCCCCGGACATGTTTAATCCATGAATCATAGAGAATTCAAGTCAACAACCGACTAATAAAATATACGTCTTCTTTTGCAGACTCCACAATCATGAGACATCAATCATGTCACATGGGGGATATTAATTAGGGTTTTGGTCCGGCGGCCTACAACACGTGTGCTCATCCACTATGAGAAATGTTAGTAAGTCGTGCAAGCGATTGAGGAAGTTAGCAAAGAAGTTGGTGGGCAATCAACCAAGTCTCCGCACGACGTGTAACCGGGTTTAACCATGATTTCCCACTTTCCAACTCTTTCACTCGAGCAACCGTCACACTTACTAGAGATCAATGTCTTTACATTCGCGATATAAATAAGTCTCTGGATTCACGATTGAAGAACAACCTAACAATCTCGGATATACGGAATTACCGCAAGAATTCTCATCCGAACAATCACTCTAAATTGAGCAGAATTCAAACTTATTTGAACCCAGCGAGCTTCATTTGCGAAACTCACAACACATTCATAATCCTTGATCATCATTGATATCACACACTTCTCAGCTTCCCTCCTACAGATCTACATTCTTCCCCCTATGTGACCGAATTGACTCTGGAACGGCCATTGTCTTGGTTTAGGCCGGAGTCCTGGGCGTTGATCTCTCGAACTCAAAGCACTCCCATGCAAAGGCGTCACGTTTACTGGTTAAATAATTTTCTCGGTCGAGGAGTCCCCGTCCGCACGGTCGTCTCTTCACTTTAAAAAAAAATAGTATTGCCCCATCAACACCAGGAAATATTGGTTTTAACCGGCAGAATTAGGGATCGGATTTTGAAGATGTTTTTGAGAGATTCAATCTCTAGATTCAGTTGGGATGTGCCTATTAAGTCTAAGCAAAGATGATATGGGTGTTTGATTTGACTGAATTGAGCTAGATAATCGGGTTTATTTTAAATGAGGGTGTAGAAGATATCGGGTTTCATGGATCGATTTTTGGAAATTCAGTGAGACTAAAAGGTAGATAAACTCTACTAAGATCCGTATCTATCTAATAGAGAGTTTGGAATGATTTGTACTACTCGGTGTATTTCCTTTTTGACCTGTTATTTCGAAACTCATAAAATATTTCCGTTAACCATATATCAAAGATTTCATCCTGAATATCCTCAGATCTTATTCCCACTCTAAGGAAGGTTATTTTAATTTATATTCAAGATTATTTTTTCTCATATACACACTATCCTTTGAAACCAGATACTTTCTATCCGGAGAACGCAACGGACCTAAAAATAGCATATCATATGAAAGACGCATTAACTAGTTATCCAGCAAAGCTTAGAAGTGCGGCTCTTGAACTACGGAGAGAAGAAGAACAATTGTCCCATCACAAACTATCAACAAAGCAAAGATAGGAATGGACGTGTGTGATATACTTTGAAAGATAATGCATAAAGATAAGATGGAGAAGAAGATTACCAAGGATGGTATTGATAGACACATATAGGTATGATTTATCTCAACTCTATATATATTGATAGTGCTCATTTTTTGTACTTATCATGGTGTTTTATATGTGTACGTGTTTTTGGAAAAAATTGGCTCGAAAAGTGAAAAAAGCACCCCAAAAATTACTAAAGGCGCACATGACAAGTGCTAAAGGGATCCCGACAATGATAGGGGAACACCTACTTCTTCTCAAATTTAAATTCTGAAATTTCCGGAAAAATTGGTTGAACTCGGCATAATTAAGGTTCGGATTCTCAAGATGTTTTAGAGAGATTCAATCACTAGATTCAGTTGGGATGGGCATGTTATTGCTAAACAGAGATGATATGAGTGTTTGATTTGAATGAATTGAGCTAGATAATCGTTTTTTTTAAAATCAGGGTGTAGAAGATATCGGGTTTCGTGGACTGCTTTTGAAATTCGGTGAGACTAAAGGGTAGATAAACTCTACCAAGATACGTATCTATTTAATAGAGAGTTTGGAATGATTTTTACAACTCGAAAACGGGTAGAGAAGAAATAGGAAAGTAAAAAATTCTGAGACTTTCTCAAAAGAAAAGAAGAGATCTAATTTATATACCAAGGTAGTTTGGACACCAAGGAATTTCCATAACCGAAGATATTCAATAAATATGCAATAAAGCACGTATATTCAGTTTTTTGAATTCCAACCAATATCCAATTGTATAACCGAAATCTCAATGGAAAACTTAATATTATCTAGCAATTAACTAATATATATATATTTCCATAGATATGTTTTGATTGCTTTGGTAAAACAAAACATATTAATTTCAAAAATCTCAAAAAGATTTTCTACTATTTCGGTTTGGGATCTCACCTTGAGTACAAAGGAATATATTTGAACAATTAAGAAATAAGATTTCAACAAAGGTTCAAGTTACTCATTATGTCGACATCTTGAACTTTCCTATTTTTGCAAACCCAATTTCCAAATCACACAAACCCTAAAGTGTACGTGACTTATAGAAATTGGTTTTTCCTATTGGGACCGGTTCTACCACGATACCTAAAGAAAGTTAGGATCGGTTCTACCTTGACTACCAATATCGGTAGGGATTGATTCTACCTTGACTCCCAACATAATCTAGGATCGGTTCTACCTTAATTTCCCTATATAAGTTAGGATCGGTCCATACTTAAGATCTTCAATGAAAACCGAAACCACAATCCTTTTGTTTTCCTTTCGACTATGAAACATCTTCATACGTCTGCTTCCTTAAACTTATGTAATTAAACATAGTTTTCTAGGTATGAAATCAAACCTATGTTCACTACACAATCTAGCAACGAGTTACAAAAATTATGTTGATGTCGTAATTAAGAAGTTCAAAAGATAAGCATTATACTTCCAAAATCAATATACTAATATAAAGTACTTATCACTATTGATATATTGTTCCTTGAAACTTTGATCACAATATGATGATCAAGTCTATTATACCGAGTTTCACATATATAAATTCACATGTTATGTTTTCAATTAGAAACGACTTGAAAGCTAACAATATAGAAATGGAAACAAGTCATGTCATGTATTACTAAACTCAAGTGGAAGTATGATGTTATCGTTGTTGTCTATGCGTCTTCGAAATCTTCGGGTCTTCAGAGTAATACTTGTATGTCTCAACATTTTTAGACGTCTAACCTAACGAAGTTGACTCTAGTAATCTAATTAAACGACTTATGAGTTTTGATACTAAAATATGATAACCAATATTGACATACCAACGCTTGGTGGGTTCAACCGAGCAATGCTCTAACACCCTCAACTCCTACAACCAACATGTTTCCATCCACTTAGATTGGTTAGTGTTATCCTGAAGGCACAAGTTTCTAGGCTACAAAGTTTCAAAATGCAACTAAAAGTTTCTACCATATCCCCAAACTTAAATCTAACATTGTTCTAAAGATGAAATTAAAAGCATGAACAGGGATAAATTGTTTCCACTAAAAGAAAAATAGTTAATAAATGATATTACCATGTAGCATGAGCATGGGTTACCTCCCAAGAAGTGCTAAGTTTAAAATCTTCAGCTATACATCAAATACCACAAAATGGCTAGTCACCCTTCAAATCGTATACCAATAGTCGAAACAACTATGGGTCATCAAAACCAAATAAAGTGACATGAATATAAGACAACTACCCCGGATCAGAAAAATGAACATACAAAGCAAAAATATTATCTAAAGTTTCTTTCAAGATAACTAGATTTATATGGGGCGCCCACTTGGGCTTCATATGAGTTTCTCAATAAACAGATTCATCCAAACTATGGGTCTCTAATACATGTATTTCCTCATGGACAATATCGGGAGGTTCGGGTTGTGGAACTCAAGAGACTCGAGTAATATCTTACATGCACAAAGCTCGAGTCCCAAGTTAGGGACTTCAAACGAGGATACTTGTCGATTACAAGAACCATTACAACACCAAACTTAGGGTAATCACTACTCTCCGAAAGACCTAGCACTATTGATTGAATTTCGGGGTTCTTAGAGTCCGAAAAATACTCGAGAGCTTCTTTTAAAGATGGTCACACATCCGATCTCGAGAAAATGGCCTCATCAAATTTATCCAAGGAATCACCAAATAAATTGTCGTGCCAATGATCCTGAACTAAAGTGTTAATGATATTCACTTCTTCTAAATCATCGATTATAGGGTTGTCTAGTAACATTAAAGACATTTAGTTCAGGGGTCATATTACCAAAGGATATGTTCATAAGTCCGGTCCTACAATTGATGATAACATTAGATGTCACTAAAAATGGGTGACCTAAAATCACCTTATTTTAGCATTTGGGTCCCGAAAAGGTGGGTATCTAGAACAACGAAATCCACTGGATAAATGAACCTATCAAGTTCAATCGTAACATCCTCTATGCCACCACAAGGGACTTTTACAGACCTATCTGCTAACTCCAGTGTTATTTTAGTCGGTTTCAAGTTATCAAGACCTAGCTGATAGTACACATGATACGGGAGTAAGTTAACACTAGCTCCTAAGTAAAGCAATGCCTTATCAACTAAGTGATTACCGATTACACAAGATATGGTAGGGAATCCAGGGTCTTTATACTTAGGGGGTGTTTGGTTCGAAAGGATTGAACTTACTTGACCATCTAAAATCTATTGATATTATGTTTACACTTTCGTGTACAAAGATTTTTAAGGAACATGACATAAGCAAACATTTGCTTAATTTCTTCTAATTTTTTCTAATGTCTGTGCATAAAGACTCAACCATGATTATTGTTGGATAATCTAAACCCTCATAAAGGATCTGAACTAGCATAAACTTTTCTAAGCCATGATGAGGATATTGTGCCAAGAAATCATTAAACCTTTCCAAATACCTATATGAAGACTCTCCCTCTTGTTGAGCAAATGTGCAAATCACGCTTACCTAATAGATGATATTTTGTGCCTTAGAAAAAACTTCTAGAAAAAAAGCGGATGTAAGTTGTTCAAATGTTAAAATTGACTCGTAAGTCACGGAGTATAACAACCACACCCAATATTTCGCTCGCAACTGTATGGACTAAACTCCAATATAATTAAAAGCACCAACTTAAAAGTGAGACTCAATCAAGAAAGATATCAAAAATCTTTATCTCTTTCTCAATACAATCGATAAATCAACTAGATAGTAATCCGTGAGACTGATTGATATGAGAATAACTCGGATGGTACCAAAGACCAATGTCCGAGAGCCAATCAAGTTATATCTAACAATCAAGGTCGGATTTATCAACTATGATTGAACTACGCACAACTCGTGATATTTCAATTATATAAACAAATATAATGCGGAAAAGAAATAAATACGATACCAGAAATTATGTTAACGAGCAAACTACAAATGCAGAAAAAACCCAAGGACCTAGTCCATATTTGAACACCACACCGTATTAAGCCGCTACGCACTCTAGCCTACTACAAGTTAACTTCGGGATGGAATGTAGTTGAGCCCTAACCAAGTCTCACACCGATTAAGGTACAAATCGCGTTCCTTATGCCTCTTGAATCCCGAGCAGATTCTCGCGCACTTGATTCCCTTAGCTGATCTCACGCACAACTAAGAGTTGCTACGACCCAAAGTCGAAGACTTATAAACAAATATGTCTCCCACAGATAAGTCTATTATGGTTGTTGTTTCCGTCTTTAGATAAATCAAGGTGAACAGGAAACTCAACTAATAATCTGGTCTTATTGTTAGAGCATAGCTCGGTTGAACTCACCAAGCATTGGTACGTCAAGTTTGGTTGTCATATTTTAGTATTAAAACTCATCTAGAGTCGCTTGATTAAATACCAGAGTCAATTTCGTTTAGGTTAGACTAGAAAGTCTAGGAATGTTGAGACATAAAGTATTACTCCGAAGACCTCGAAGAATGCGAAGAAGTAATGACTACAACGACGACATCATCCTTCCACTTGAGGTTAGTAATATTGACTTGAACTATTTCATTCCTAACATATATTTCAAGTCGTGCTATATTGAAAGCATAATTGTGAAGCTGTATATACTGTACATATTATATAATACTCTAGTGATATGACATGATCATAATAGTATGGTCATAGTATTAAGGAATTAGACTATGAAGTATAACGCTTATCTTTTGAACTCGTAGATATGACATCGACATAATCTTCTTGTATATATTGTTATGATTATGTGAATGGGTTATGGTGAAGATTTCATCCTAGGAAACAATGTTTTACATTTTTTTAAATGAAGTACATCCATGAACTTGTTTCGTGAATCGAAAGGGAAATCAATAGGGTTATTGGTCCTACTATTTATTGCAAATCTTTGGATGACCAATATGTGTGAGTTAGTAGAACCGATCTTAACTCATGTTATGTACCTTGGTATAACCAATCATAATGACTAGACTTATGATTTGGTATGACTGGTTTTTATAATTGGTGTAACCCATCCTAAGTGATCACCATGTGATGGTATGATCGATCCTTGTAATTGGTGTGACCGATCCTAGTAATTGGGGTGACCGATCATAAGTGTTGTGTGACCGATCCTTATAATTGGTGTAACCGGTCCGTGAATCGGTGACTGATCACAAGTAATACCATGTGTAGATGGAACCGATCCTTGCAACTGGTGTAACCGATCCTAGTGACTGGTGTGACTGATCACAAGTATTTCCTTATTTTGGTATAACCGATCCTAGTGATTGGTAGAACCGATTGAACCCATGTATGTGATTTGGTATGATCAATCACATAGTAGTCTTGGAATACAGGGAAACCAATTCTAAACCTGTTTGGAAGTGTGGTATGGCCGATTCTAAGAATGCAAATCCATGTAAATATGAAATAAGGATTTGCAGTGAAAAGATGTCAACATACTTTGAACACGAGCAATAACTCTTATCATTTATTGTTCAAGGATATTCCTTGGTAGTCAAGGTGATCCTGTGCTGAAATAAATTAAGAATCTTTTAATTAAGGTTTTTGATTTTATATGCTTTGATTACCAGCAATTAATGGATATCTCTAGAGAATAAAAATTAGTAATGTGCATTTACTAATTGGAGATTTTCTATTGAGAGATTTCGTCAAATTAGTAAGTTAGCCACATGAACACTTATAATTTAGCCATATTCATCTAACACTTCTAGATCAAATATGATGATCAATCAATCATGATAGATAATCAAATGGATCTAAATGTGTTTCAAGAGAGTTGTTTAAATGTTCATCATCTCATAGAAATATATATGAACCATTTGAAACATATTCGGTTTGGTTTGTAGTTGTACAAAATACTTATACAATAACCAATTCATGAACATTTTTACACGGTTTGTAAAACAAGTTCGCATACCATATTTCATTAAAGTTCCAGGGACTTTAGTTCGCAAACGAACATGAGTTCATGAGTATGAATTTCATTCTTACCGATTTAGAACCTAACCACTGTATTTGCAAATTGAGTATGCGAACCACAGTTCCGGACTTTGGCTTAGTCATGCCGTTCGCAAACGAGTACGCGAACAACAGTTTCAGACTTAGCCTTGTCTAGTCGCTCGCAAACAGAGTACGCGAACAATAGTTCCGACCTTTCACAGTAAATCCGCCTCGCAAACAAGAGTTCCTGACCAAGTAGAACTTCATAGTTAGCATACAAAGTATACAACCCGTGTTATATCTAGGCCTTGTTAGTCGCTCTAAAACTCTCATTTAATCATTGAAACATCCTTAGAAGACAACCATGGTAATCTTACACATACCACTAGCTTCAAGTAATTTTCACATGATTAATCAATCAATACGAAACTTCCCAAGTTAACATCAAATGATTGTCTCACACAAATCATGTAAGATATTCAAGGTAATTTTCGCATGATCATCTTGACTTAATATTTAGTTTCCAACAAATAAATTGTCTACAACTAAACTTGTCAAGTAGATGATGAAGTTTAAGCTAAAGCTAAAAGCTTCCAACACGTATTTCGAGAAATATATAAACGAGATAAACTCGGATCAAAATTTCAAATGTGTGTAATGTAAAAGTCTATATAGTTATACGACTTAGTCTCATTAGAATATAGAATAGAATAGACTTCTGAGTGATAGATAAGTTTGAGTCTCCACATACCTTTTGTTGATGAAGTTCCTCCAAGCTCTTCAGTAGATCATCTTCTTCAATTGGTGAACGCCGTGAAGTCTAAAACTCAACTACACACTTATATTCTAATCCGAGACATAGCTATAAGTAGACTAGAAATCAAGTATATAGTTTTGATCAACTAAACTTGAAAAACAAGCTTGAAATAGCAACGCTTGCGAGTTCGACCGGACAGTGCTCTAACAATCTCCCCTTTGTCAATTTTAGTGACAAAACTATCAATACATATGGATTACAAAATAAATAAACTTTGTAGCTTATGATCCGTCATGCTTGATTTCCTTGGCTCTTCAACTTCCTTGAATTCTTCGTTACTTCAAGTTCTCCATCGATTCTTAATGTGTTCAACTCAGCATCATTGTTGTTAAAGATCCATAGCAATAACAATTCATAAACGAAAGTTCTCAATCATTGTTATTCAGTTTCATAGTATTATTATATAGAATCAAAATCCAATTGCATCACAACTTTGAAATAATACTACGGTGATATGTATCACTCTCCTTTAGTCAATACTTTCATCTTATAATGAAAACCACACCCCCTTACATAATGATTCGTAATCCATATGTATATAGTGGAACTAATAAATAATTTTCCCCCTTTTTGTCAATATAAATTGGCAAAGGTACCAAAACTATGGGATCATAATGAAATTCTCAAAATATAATTCATGACTAAAGAGAAAACATATCAAATTTCTTTCGATGATTTCACATAGTCGAAACTTAGTGTATTCATCAAGGAGTTTATTAACATACAATTTAACCCTTTCAAATTCCACAACCGCTCTCCCCACAAAGATATGGAAATTAATCACAAGTTCATTTAAGAACTCTCCCCCATTTGATGTCATTCCCAAGAGAACAACATGTGCGACCTTACTTTTACGAGAAAATAATGATTTATTTGGACGTTAAGAAATCACATGGATTTGTATCCAATAAACTCGAGTAAATTAACCACAAGAAGATCTTATTGATTAATTTTGCCGAAACACTTAACATAAGAAAACTTACGGAGAAATACAATACTTTCACATAAAAGTGGATCAGGGAAAGATCATTATTGCGAATTTTCTAAAAAAATTCCGTTCTATCTTTTATCGGTATTTCCATAAAGACATAATAGACTTAACTTGTGAGTATATATGAGATAACATCACAGTTCATGAACGTAAACGCATATATATCTCATAAGACATTTTTAATATATAAAACCAATAAGATTAATTACTTGCAAGATCATCTTCCAAATAACTTAGTGTTGATGGTGCATTTCCATTTAAGGTTAAAGTTGTAAAAACCGTAAAATTATGCACTGACATCTTGTAAAAGATAAAGCCATTAATAAGTGTTGATACTCCCTCACTTAATTCACCAAGAATGGAGCATGTGGCAACAATCCCATTCTCAGGAATACACGAAATTCATCCAGGTTGGAGCATGTAGCAACAATCCCATATACCCCGTGAATTTCTAGCATTATTAATTAATCCGCAATCAGCCTTGTATTTCGTACTCATTATCGGTGCGGATGACGATCGAGTGTTACTCTTACAGAGCAAAGACGAACCTCCAAGCATTATAATGAAACCATGTACGAAATACCCGCATGTGCCGACTCTCGGTGTGTTATACTAGCCCGATTGAGCATCCAGACCGACCAGTATCGGTGCGGGATATGATCGCAGCCATCCAACTCCACAAGCATGATTGGATGACCCGCATCAATTCCATCACCCCAAGCGGGTATGGAATACCCACCGCCGACTTTCGCATGGTCGGCCATTGGCCTAGCTTGCCAGAAAACGTTCATACCAAGCATTATGGACGGAAAACCCTAAATTAGGGTTTGCGGCATATTACATGTGTCGCAAAACAATCTCAACCATCCATCTTCGCGGTATAGATGGAGGGTGTAGATGTAGATTCAAAGGGCCCGAGCATGTCAACACGATCACCGTGGGCCCGCCTACACACTTGGCCAATCGGTCAAGACCAACCATGTTTGGTCGTGACAAAATCGTCGCCCAAACAAGAGATGACGCACGGCTTTGAAACCCAAAATTAGGGTTTTGAGCATCACGAGCGTCCATCTTCTCCGGCACGAATGGAGGGTCCAAGATTAGATTAAGGTGTCCGGTCACACCAAAGATGACCACCGTGGACCCATCTATTCCTAACCCGATCGGCCAAGGCATATCATGCCCGGCTAATTCAAAACGCACGCCCAAACTAGCGTGGTCACACCTCCCAAACCGCAAACTGATCTCGACCACTCAACTTCGCCGGACGATTTGGATGGATTAGATCACGTTTTCATGGGATATTCGTGTATATAGGCGTAAACACCAGCCTATCACCTTCACACTAGGCCAATCGACCAAGACCGACCAAGATTGGTCGTCTTGGAACGCATGCGCCGAAGAGGGCGTGACGTGCGGCCCTTGCGGCACTAGTTTTTTGTCGCAAATCGATCTCGACCACTCGATTTCACCGGATGAATTGAGTGACCCAGATCATACTTTCATGAGGTAATGGGATATAGGCGCCTACACCATCATGCCATCTACACGCATGTATGGTCGGTTAGGCCAAAGTTGTATCCCATGCTTGGTTTCGACCAAGCCAAGAGTGATGCCTCACGCACCTCTTCAAAACCCTAACTTCATCAACGGGCCGCAGATGAGTGTCTCAAAGATCATCTCATCCGTCCAACTTCACCAGCTTGGTTATACAGCCACAGTCGAGTTAATTGGTTAGTGAGGTGTCATTACCCATCACTTTACCACACCATGATGCGAAGACTGCATAAATACACACGATACTTCACAAGTATCGACTTCCCGAATAACACGGTTATTCAATTGACATTACATGCTATCTTTCGTGGATCCACGATCCACACATTCCGCAGACATCAATCATGTCACAAACGGGGGATACATATCGGGGTATTGGTGCGCGGTCTACAACGTGCGGCGTGCAACGCGCCATCACAAGAACGTGTTAGGAAGTCATGGACGGTTAGAGATGAACAGGAGAAGTGGGCAAGGCTGGTCGTGTATCACCAACGCACAACTCCACTACTCCATCACTCCACTTCCTACACTTCCCACGAGAGATGTGAATAAGACTCAATGACTTGTATAAATAGGTTCTCCGCCCTATTTCCAAACAACAGAAAAAACAACAAGAAAACACCCGTAGCCTCGCTTACACCAATCGTAAGCTTGTTCACTTTCCCTACAAGTTATAAGCAAGTATACACCTTCACAATCTCAACACCTTCTTCGCTTCCTCCCTAAGATCAACCCCATCTCCTTCACTTTGTGACCGAAACAAGTCTAGAACGGCCATTTCTTGGTTTAGGCCGGACTTGCACGCATTGATCTCTCGAATCTACAAGCACTCACCGTGTGCCTGCATTTGTTTAAGGTTGAAATTCATTCCTCATCCACACCCCAAATTACCAAATTCTGCAGGGAGTAGTTTTCACCCATAAACAATTGGCGACCACAAAGGGAGGTTAATCTCTCGGTTGTAAGGTCAATTTCTTCAAATTCGATTCAATTTCATCAATTTCAAAAAGGGTAGATCTTAGAATCAATTCAATCAACAATTCATTTCAAGATGGTGGAATTAAGGTCTAGGTCAGCAATCAATTTCGATGGAGCCGGTGTGGATAACAATCCTGGTGCCGAAGTACACAATCGGTGGAACTACCGTGGTCAATACATCTCGTGGAGCCGTCACTTCTACCATCGGCACACCCAGCGTAGTAGGAAATGTTCCGATAAGTGTAACACCTCCCGTCACCGAGCCGGAGCAGCGCAAATCCCGCATCACCTCAAGTGTAACACCTCTGGTAGTCACCAGAGCAACGACTTTCACTCCTTCATCAGGACGAGGAGCCGGAGGCACAAGAGGAGGCACACCGTCTATTACCATTGCAGACTTGATGGAGAAATAGGAAGTTCTTGCTAAGACTCAAACGGATATGGCCGCAACTCGGAAAGAGGTACTCACCTTCCTTAAAACTTTGACCGAACGATTGCCGCAAAATTCACGACAACCCTTGGAATCGACAAGAGATGCATTCAATACACCGGAGTCAAGCGTTTCCACTCGGACCCACACGAATGAAGAAACTTCGTGTTGCTCCCGAGCGCCAAAGGGAGAGGGACCAACCTTCCAACTTCATTACACGTGAGGATCTGGAACGACTTCTCCAAAATCGAGGAAAAGGGGACCGAACGGATGTACACCAACATCACCACCGTACCCTCAAGATGTACAACGAATTCCCCTTCCAAGAGGTTACACCTCTCCCCGCCTCCTCTACGACGGCGGTACTAGTAATGCTCGTAAACACGTCTCTCGATTGTTGGAATCCTTGGGGGAACATGAATACAATCATGTTCTCGCGCCCGAAAGAATTCTCGAAATCACTTACGGGGAGGCGTACACTGGTACAACAACATCGCGCCTAACAAAGATATCCAATTGGAGCGAGATGGTCGGTGCTTTCTACGAAAGTATTTCTTCGTGTCCGAACAAATCACCTTTTTTTCGATCTAGGAAGAATTCTTCAGCGGAACAACGAGCATCCTAACGACTTCGTCAAAAGGTTCGAACCCAAGCGCTGGATTGTCACGACCCGAACGTCACCGAACGACAATTGGTGGAGTTGTGCATCAACGGGATGATACCCATATACCGCGCTCTGTTAGAGAATCTGGGCTTTCAAACGTTCTCTGAACTCCATGAAGCTTCCAAGCGTTCAACAACAACTGCACCAGCGTTTCTAGAAAGAACCAGAGTCGTTCGAAGTGAAGATTCACGTGAAAGTCGAGGGAGCAGCGCCTCTACGAACAAGCAATACAACACTGGTCCTTCGTGAGTGTAGTGGGCGGAGGATAGAAAAGGAAAGCTCCAAAGTGATGGAACAACAAACCAAGCGGACATCCCGGCACACAAGACTTCGTCTCGGAAAGGAGCGGACAAAGCTCCCGCACAAGACACCGAAGATACGAGGTTTTCCTTTCCCCATGAATGAAGTGATAGAACTCTTGGAAGCATGGATCCAAGACGATGCCGCAAGATGCCTCCTATCAAAGCGTCCTCCAACCGAGAAAGACATGGCAGATTCCAAATACTGTTGCTACCATAGATTCGTACATCATCCAACCAAAGATTGTAACAGTTGAAACAAATATTCAGGGAAAAGATAGAGACAGGGGGAACTCCAACTTGGAAACGAAGGTTTTCGTAGAGACCCTCTCCCCATGAGGAACTCGCACGATTTCTGGGGGATTCTATTTGCAAGACTATACAATCTATGATGGAGCACTTGTGTGAAATCTTGTACTTCTCCAAAGGGCAGCGTCAAGACATATTTACGGCCCTCGGCCACATTGTGTCGTGCAGGCATTTGTATCCTGGAAACGGTCCAAGAACCCCGCCTCTTTCCCGAAGGACGCGAGCAAAGGAAACTCGACTCTAACTGTCACTCGTTTGAGAGATGCCGAGTTCGATAGCGCGTTGATTGATACGGCTTCCGAATTTAACATCATTATTGTCAAGACCTTGAGAGCGGCAAAGATTTCAAAGCAGGAAGCTACTCGTTACCCAATTGTTCGAAGGAGAGCTCGGAGATGCATACGAATATATTGATCCGGAAGTCAAATTGGGTGATGCCTCGATACAAGCAAAGTTCTACATAGTCAAAGATCACCCCAACTACGACATGATCCTGGGACGCCCTTGGATGCACGAAAACAAAGAAATACTAGAAAGCTGTCCTCTACCGGTTTCGATACCTGAAAGAATCTCCAACACGCCTTCTGGACTCCGATGGATGCTTGGTACCGCACCAAAGAATTTGCCAACGTGACACGACTTCCTGAGAAAGCTCTGTCGATATATTGAAAGGTTCCGATCTCAAGTAAGTCTCATCGCGCAACTCTCTTTGCAACCTACCGCCTCATTCTCGACAAGTCCTGGGACTGCTCCAACCAACAAACCAACCCCCGGCTAGGAGATGTGAATGGGAAGCCGGCCCTTTCAAACGTTTTATCAAGAGCGTAGAGGCTGTCTTGGTCAAAGACGATAAGGCCAAGGTCCAAGTATCTCGCACGTCCAAACCCATTTGGAATTGGAGACTGGTGACGAAGACGACTACATTCAAGGTTGGGAGCATGACGGTGAAAATGATCACTCCACCTGACTCACCCATCGAAAGAGAAGAGGAACCGTACCTGGTAGCAGATGTTATCCTAGGAGG
The DNA here is from genome assembly GCA_023531295.1 of Papaver armeniacum. Taxonomy (NCBI): domain Eukaryota; kingdom Viridiplantae; phylum Streptophyta; class Magnoliopsida; order Ranunculales; family Papaveraceae; genus Papaver; species Papaver armeniacum. The sequence continues at coordinate 128,586 of JAJJWW010001748.1, read as the reverse complement.
TTACTGCAAGCTCATCAACGCTAATAAACTAGAAGGCATAACAATTCACTCACAATGGCTCAAACCCTACAGAACTTAAGGCGCCGTGCTACCACTTTCCAAATATCCTCCACCCTTTTTAAAACGCTGTGCTATTCTTTCCAGCGTGTTTTATTTACAATTTCATGTCATACTTGTAATTCCCAGAAATGATTGCAATACTTGCATTCATAGTTAGGACTTTCAATTTTCAATTTTCAATTTAATTGAAGCATTATTTCCACCCGAGAACCTCTCTACCCCTAAAACGAAAGGTCCTGAGTCACCCTAAATCAACCCATTAGAGCAAGGAAGGAAACCTTAGGCAAACATCTCATGAGAAGAAGGAAACGCAACGTACTGATCGCTGTCGTAAGCGTCAAAAATAAATTACACTTTTTTACTACTCAAAATATAAATATAGCAAGGGCAAGAAAGGATCGTTCCCACAGAGAGGGTCTAGGTTGTCAATATGTTTTTGTATCTTATAAGTAACACGGGTGAATTTATATTGTAAAATAAAAATAAACAAAAAGCAAATAAAGTACGCAAATCAAGGATGTGAAATATTGGATAAAGGTTTCATCTTCAATTGTAAACAAGTTTTTGAATATATGAATAGAATTCGTATTTAATCTCGCTATCATCAAAAGCCATAGAATACCTTATTGCAAGAATACTCCATAAATTTCCAAAGTTCATCAACACACACATTAGAGGCTGCGTATGTGAATTCTACCTAAAGAATAACCTAACGCCTTGCGCTAATCAAGTTCAATTCCTAGGAGCATTAAGTTTCGAAATAGGCTAATCAATGCAATTGAAATACATTGCGCAAACAATTCGAACAAAGGTCAATTTCTGCATATGAATACAAGGATGTATCACTACAACCTAGAATCATATCATGCTACTCGTATTCAAGGTTATCGCTTGATGAAAAACCCTAAAATAGCTATAGATATGGATGTGAGTTCAATCAATTCTAGACTTAACTAAACAAACATTCAATCATATTGCAATACATCAATCATGCAATTATTATAACCCGTAGAAATCAAACGATAATATTGAGAGAAAACTAATTCATAAAAATCATAACTTGTTTTCAAAATCCAACTACATCTTTAACCAATAATAATAAATCAACTACTTGGGTTTTTGGAAATCATCACAAAGAATTTTGAAGAATCTATCATGTGAAACCCTAGAACAAAAGTAGAGGCCTCCCTAATGGAGATATATATGTTTAGAGAAAGACTTTTCTATTTATATGTTTCTCCCATTCCAAAAGGATACTCTTTCCAATATTAGGTCAAATCTTCTCAAAACCCATCTCCAAGTGGTCCACCAAGCCCATGTGTGGAAACATAACTTCGGAATTTTTGGGTTCAAAAGGGTCACCGGATTCTTGACGTCATCACCGGAATTTGGTCACCCTCGTCGGATTCCGGTCACCTGAAAATTATCTCCACCACCTCGAGCTTGTATCCGACTATCGTAACTCCCAAAGAACTCGCTATCATTCTCTCATCTTTATACACTCATAATTCATAGCCATATTTCACAAATGCACCATCTAAACTAACTCTTGGATTCTTGCGCTGCACGCCCAAAAGCGTGACTCATAGCTCATATACCCGGCCGCCAAATCTTATATCCGACTCATACCCCCTTCATGATTCACTGAAACTTTGCAATTCCCACTTTCCATTCCGAAAATCCGACAACCGGAAGTAGCACCACCGGTTCGCCATTTACTCGCTCCGTTTTCGCATTGTTTCGCAATCTTGTTCATGGCGATGTCACTTCCCCGTATTTCCTAACATGCATCTAAGATCATTTTGTAGCTTGAATCACCACCTCGAGTTGGATTATATCTCGAGCCTTAGCCATCACCAACAACCCTTATACATAGACACAGACCCCAAGTGTAATCCAGAACCCAGTAATTCCAGTCACCACCACAAACACCACAATTACCCTGTCGTATATAGCTCAACTTCATAGCTGCATTGCCATGCCAGCTCCTCCATTCCTTCGATTTCAACTGGCATCAACATTCTCGCTTGAGCTTGATCTCCCGTAGCTTCATAAACCTCGTGTCTCAAAGATATCCTTGTATCCACCAGCCTGCAATTCAAGCTCACCATCACCTCAAGGCCACTTCATAACCTCGCACCATTTCCTTTCGCAAATTCGCTGGCCAAGACTCTCAATCTCCCGCTACAAAGATATTCGAGCCATTCTTCGACAAACCATCTCCGCATTTCACTCACTATCACCATTCAAACCACCACTGCGACAAACCAATATCACTCAACTTTAGTGACCACAACCACCAATTACCACTCGCAATCGTTTCTTATTCACCAGTTGCGGTCGACATCTCCACCACCTCAATGGCAACAACAACAACATTTCCTTTGAATCCAAGACCGTATGCTTCAACAATCCTCATCGATACCACCCGCAATTTCTTTAGCCACAAGATCCACCTCGCATCATCGACTTACAATTCATTCCAAAATGAACCATTACGAGACTCCATCATCACTTCCACCGTAATCTTGCTCATCCCATCAATTCTCATCCATTCCAGGTCTCCACATAGAACCTTTTTGTAGCTTCATCTTTTACCTGTTCCAAAGAACAACAACTCAATTCATGCCTTGTTTCTCAACCTATCAATAGTCGCCATCACAATTTCTCATCAAGACAACATACTCAAGCCACCAAAAAGCGACCAATTCCTTCTCAACTTCCCATTTTATTCTCGACACTGGGAGTTCCCATAAATCCGATCTCAATTCTAGCCATCAGTTCCACCACAAGCAGCATCTTGCACAAGTCCATACATTGCCCTGTAATTGATTTTATTCAACGGAGTTCTTGCCTAGCACCACAGCGACATCCATTCATCACTGACAATCGCAGCACATCAACCTCTCTTCCTTCATTCTCTGCTCTCTGTAATGACCTAACTCCCTTGAACCAGACGCCATGATTAGCCTGGTAATGGCACGCACTTGTACAACAAAACTGGTCGTTGAGGATTTTTGACAAACACGTTGTATGCCACTGCCAATCTGGTAACAGACAGAACTCCATTGTTCTCATTTTCTTCCTCATTGGCTCTCCTTCCCTACATTGCAATCAATTCCGACAATAACCCATCAATATAAAACCATTCATAACCTCATTCAACATCGAACAACATCAGTTCACTGTTCTTCAGGGCTATCGTCTCATCTCTGTCTTCGAGTTCAAAAGCACCACTGAGAATCACCCATTGATCGTTCTTCTTCTCTTAATCGATTTCCTCAAACACTTATTAGCACATCGACCATCATCTTCATCTCTTCACAAATTCACGGCATCAGTTCTTTATCCTGCTATCTTGGTTTCATACAGATTAACCCCAAGTTAGATTTCTTCTTCATTCAACATCGAACGACTCCTTCTTCCGTATCTGAATTCCTCTCCCAATCTGTCGATCTCTCTTCTCTGAAGCAGCCATCCCTGTTCTTGTGTTCTCTAAATTTCTGGTGCAATGATTGGGAGAAGATAACTCTTCACAATTTTAGGTCCAAGGTAATGATGAAAATTTATATTGGTACCCGTAACGCTGATAAGGGCTGCCACAGTGATTTATTTAATCTCTAATGTTGCTCATAACTTTCTCATAGAACGTCGACATGACCGCATTCTTTCGCCGTTGGCTTCGACTTTTCGCTCTCTTCAACATGACGAGAAGAAATCTAGGATTCCAGCGAGTTCCACTTCTTTTTTGCTTTAATGGCTCCAAAACACCTAATAACTCAAAAACACGCATAAGATACATAATTCACACGAAAAATAGCAAAGAAAGCATAAACTCTAAATTGTAAATACGGTGTATTCTACACCTATCAGATTCCCCCACACTTAGACTTTGCTAGTCCTCGAGCAAATCAAACAAAACAATAAAATACAACAACTCCGTGTCGTCGAGGCTACGGTCACTTTTAGCATAAATAACAAGCCTTTAAACCCCTAGGTGTCCCTAGTGGACGAGTTATAGTCTCGTGAGGGTTTACTAGAGATATACCCACAAAACCTACTTTTCCAACTTACTAGTTCTCCGTAATGATAGTATCCAACGCGCTAAGAATACATAGAGATTCTGCACACTAGTCATAAGAAGTTAGACACATAAATGAACACAATCTCATTCTTAAAAGTTGAGAGAGAAATAACCATCCCTTATCGACAAAAATTCGGGTTCGGAGTGATCAAAAGTCTCGACTCTGCCTCACAAGAAAGGGTTTTATGAAATTGCTCTCAATAATAAACAGCTTTTTATGGGTCACACATGTGTCCAGGTAGGAATGAAGAGAGAATCTGCGACACGTTAAATGGTAGGAAGGCAAAACCCTCCGAATCGTTTTGAAAACCCACATCTTTTATAATTTTGAAAACCCATTTTTCCGACGATCTCTACGAAAGGAAATCAACCATTTAACGAAGGTGGGAATATGCTTACTTACCTCGTATCCGTTCGGCGTACAGCTAGCACCACTCTCACAGCATCCATAGAAACATCTTCGGTCTTCTATCGGTGTCTTCATCTTCGTCTTCGGTCTTCAACTCTTGATGATAACTCTTGAACTTCGTAGAATCTCGACAATATGATTCTTTCCTCAAATTCCTTGTTGTTTTAAACTTCCTTATAGATATTTCTTCTTTCCATTGGCTTTATTGAAAGAATACAAAACTAAAAACGAACTATACAAACCCAAAATTAATTATTATTTTTTTTCTTTTTTTTACTTTACTTTTTTTTTATTTTTTTATTTTTTAATAAAATTTATAAAATCAAGACAATACGAAAAGAATCACACAGAGCTATTGGTTGGCAACCTAGCAACAAGCTGAGCGCCAACCCCCCTCTGAACAGCAACGCCTACTCTATGAAAAACAAAACTACCATAACCGCTACTAGCGTCATTATTAACAAGACAATTCTTCAGACGCTTAAAAAAACATAAAGTATCTTCGCCGAGCTCACCCAAAGTGGAAAAAGCCAAGACCCCGAGACTATAACCGAGTGAAGTGCACTTGTCAGGATATTTAGCACGCTTCCTTGAAACTGCCTTTGAAATAAGAAATAAAACAAATACAAAATAAAAACAAAACAAAATAATAAAACTATTAACAAACCTAAAAATTTTCTCTTGTCTTTTTTTATTTTTTTTTTTTCGTTTTTTTTTTTTTTTTTTTTTTTAAGACAAGAGAAAGTAAAATACAAATAAAATAAAAAATGCAAGTACAAAGGCCATGGTGTAAGTACTTTACCGCTTGATTCTTCACAACTTATATGTCTTGATATCATAAACTTCTCGAACTCTCATCTTTGATAATTTTCACTCTTGTACAATAGTCTTCAACTTATAAAAATTCTCGCTCCTTGTTTTGTTGCTTTACTTGAATCTGAAATCTGCTCAATTCTGTATCGTTGCTTGTAAACCTTGAACGTTTTCAACTTTCCTTCAAATTTGTGATGCTCCTCTTGTTGATGATGATGGTGTTTCTATGGACCTGTTGGTGTAGAGAGAGATAAGGTGGATGGTGCTAACTGCGAACAAGATTACAAGTGGTATGTAAGTTAGCAATTCGATGTCACCAACATGGTTGATAAAAATAGCACTCAAGAGATCAAAATAGTGCTTCTATGGTGGGAGGTTGGACAGCTCACCATTCTGCCCGGAATTAACGTACGGTGACACACACTCTAAAAGCACAAATTTAGACATGTACAAAGAATTGAAGGTCGGTGCCTCACATTATGTAACATGGGTAGTCTCCACTATAGGGGATCACTAATCTAATACCGAATTCAGTCTGCACCTTATTTGCCACTGGCATGGTTAAATCCAACTTTAACTCTCATACAAGTAAGAAACCCGATCATGTTCTTTGTCATCTCTAAGTTCGACCACTAGTATGAGATTCTCGATGTAATCTTAGCGACATGTATACTATGTGACTCTAAACTAACTACAAGTTGGAGTTTTTTATTCACTAATTTACACAAAAGTTGAAAATTTTGAAAAATCTACAACGCAAATGCTTAACCACTCCCCACACTTAAACTTTACATTGTCCTCAATGTAAATTGAATCGTCAAAGAAAGTCAAGGTGGGAAATCATATAACAAAATGCGAAAAGAAAAAGCTAAAAACAAGAAAAGAAAATGAAAAGATAAGAGATACAAAACCTATGGGTTGCCTCCCATGTAGCGCTTGGTTTAAAGTCGTCACCCGACTATATCCTTGCAAGATTCATTCCCCATATATCAACAATCTGAAAAGTTGAGGATCCTTCCATAGAACCTGTTTTGCAAACACTAGCTTCACACAAATATTAGTACATATAAAGCAAAAGTGAAGCTATTAACCGATAAAAGCTTCCCCCACACTTATTCTTGTCCACTCTTGGAAGTGTATAAAGAATATAGAAGTCGGGTACTTCCACGGTTTCTTGTTCCATAACCTGCATAGTATGAGAATCAAGTATCTCTAATGGCGGAAAACAAGAAACAAAGTCATTCAACAATATTCTCGAAGCACATATATTCAAACCAATAAGAGGTAAAGGAGAAGAAACAATAGGTAAAGGGTTAGATAAACCTTGCACAATCTCTTGTATCATGAAATCCTCTTCATCCTTGAAAAACTCAAGTGAATTATTCACCTCTTGTATATCATGGTCCTCTATCAAACCTTGCAACCATTCTTCATCCGTTTCTCGCCTTAACCAAAGTCTCGACATAAACATCATCATTATAATCATTTGCAAGCTCAATTGGGTCTTCCACAATATTGGTCATACCGGTCACATTCTCAACACACTCCTCTTTGTTGTAAGGCACATACTCTTTGCGGATGCAATATTGTCCATAAGAAATTTCTTTAGAACACTCCTTGCATCATCCTCAAGCTCTACCTTTTGAATAGGTTCTTGATCATTATAAAGATCAATGCTCGAGTAAGCTACACTAGTGTCATCATATTCCTTTTCAACTTCACCTTGATCGCAAAAAGACTCCATTGTACACTCCTCGGGATGTCACCATAAATTGGTTCAAACGATGTATTTTCATAATAATCATCATCACTATCATAGTCAACATAAGATTGGTCCTCGCTGAATTTAGTGTTGCTAATCTCCAACTCATCCTTTTGAATAGGTGAATGATCATTATTACGATCAAGAGTGGAGTTAACTATACAAATATCAACAAAAGTCCCCAAAGGTTCGCCTTTTTCAACATAATTATTCATTTTCTCTATGTATTCATCAATGCCCTTTCTTACGTCTAAACACCTCTTTGAAGCTCTTGGAGTGATCCATCCAAATTCTGAATATAGTGTTCCATTTGTTTGTAAAGCTCATTCGACAAGGCAAAATTAGAATTACTTACTTCAGTATTGTTAGGCCAATTATCTTCCCTTTGAATGGGTGAATGATCATAACTACGATCAGAAATTGGGCCATACATACTATGAGCACATTCGATCGATGAAATTGGTTCCACGCTTGGTTGTCTACGAATTGACTCCATGTTGTCCATAAATTGTTGCATTTCATCTACCAAACTAGAAGAAATACTAATAGGAGCACAAGTATCATCCCCTCTTTGTGGTTGCTCACTTACATACCCACCATAAGAAGGTTGGAATGTATGAGAACAACTAAAAGGGTACGTGGAGTATTGACCATAACCAAAGGATTGGTTTTGATTATACTCCCCGTAAGGGTGATAGTTGTCATATTGTTGAGGTTGAAAGCCGTATTGATTGCTCCAATATGCTCCGTCCATAGAAATTGGTACCTGAAACGAGATTCTCAAAACTCGGTTAAGAACCAAAGAATAAGAAAAAGTAAAACAAAACTAAAAACAAAAATAAGAAACCAAAAACAAGTGACAACCGCTGCCTCCCCGGAAATGGCGCCAAAATTTGACCGGTTGTCAGCCGACACAAATATAAATTACACTTTCTTACTACTCAAAATATAAATATAGCAAGGGCAAGAAAGGATCGTTCCCACGAGAGGACTAGGTTGTCAATATGTTTTAGTATCTTATAAAAACACCATGGGGAATTGCTGATTTTTAAATAAAAATAAAAAAAAGCAAATAAAGTAAACACGCAAATCAAGGATGTGAAATATTGGATAAAGGTTTCATCTTCAATTGTAAACAAGTTTTTGAATATATGAATAGAATTCGTATTTAATCTCGCTATCATCAAAAGCCATAGAATATCTTATCGCAAGAATAATCCATAAATTTCCTAAGTTCATCAACACACACATTAGAGTGCGTATGTGAATTCTACCTAAAGAATAACCTAACGCCTTGCGCTAATCAAGTTCAATTCCTAGGAGCATTAAGTTTCGTAAATAGGCTAATCAATGCAATTGAAATACATTGCGCAAACAATTCGAACAAAGGTCAATTTCTACATATGACTACAAGGATGTATCACTACAACCTAGAATCATATCATGCTACTCGTATTCAAGGTTATCGCTTGATGAAAAACCCTAAAATAGCTATAGATATGGATGTGAGTTCAATCAATTTTATACTTAACTAAACAAACATTCAATCATATTGCAATACATCAATCATGCAATTATTATAAACCGTAGAAATCAAACGATAATATTGAGAGAAAACTAATTCATAAAAATCCATAACTTGTTTTCTAAATCCAACTACATCTTTAACCAATAATAATAAATCAACTACTTGGGTTTTTGGAAATCATCACAAAGAATTTAGAAGAATCTATCATGTGAAACCCTAGAACAAAAGTAGAAGTCTCCCTAATGGAGATATATATGTTTAGAGAAAGACTTTTCTATTTATATGTTTCTCCCATTCCAAAAGGATACTCTTTCCAATATTAGGTCAAATCTTCTCAAAACCCATCTCCAAGTGGTCCACCAAGCCCATGTGTGGAAACATAACTTCTGAAATTTTGGGTTCAAAATTGTCCTCCTGGATTGATGACGTCATCACCGGAATCCGGTCACCCGAAAATTATCTCCTCCACCCGAGCTTGTATCCGACTAACTCGTAACTCCCAAGTGTCGCTATCATTCTCTGCAGTTCATACACTCACAATCTATAGTTCATATTTCACAAATGCACCATCTAAACTAACTCTTGGATTCTTCGAAAACACGCCCAAAAGCGTGACTCATAGCTCATATACCCGCCGCAAATCTTGCATCCAACTCATACCCCTTCATGATTCACTGAAACTTTGCAATTCCCACTTTCCATTCCGAAATCCGACAACCGGAAGTAACACCACCGCCGCCATTTACTCGCTCCGTTTTGACTTGTTTAACGAATCTTGTTCATGGCAAAGTCACTTCCCGTATTTCCTAACATGCATCTAAGATCATTTTGTAGCTTGAATCACCACCTGAGTTGGATTATATCTCGAGCCTTAGCCATCACCAACAACCCTTATACACAGACACAGACCCCAAGTGTAATCCAGAACCCAGTAATTCCAGTCACCACCACAAACACCACAATTACCCTGTCGTCTACAGCTCAACTTCATAGCTGCATTGCCATGCCAGCTCCTCCATTCCTTCAGTTCAACTGGCAGCAACATTCTGCTTGAGCTTGATCTCCTGCAGTTCATAAACCTCAGGTCTCAGCATATCCTTGTATCCACCAGGCCTGCAATTCAAGCTCAGTCCATCACCTCAAGGCCACTTCATAACCTGCACCATTTCCTTTCGCAAATTCGCTGGCCAGCACCAGCTCAATCTCCCGCTACAGCATATTCGAGCCATTCTTCGACAGCCATCTCCGCAGTTCAGCTCACTATCACCAGCTACGACCACCATCACGACAAACCAATATCGGCTCGGCTTTAGTGACCACAACCACCAATTACCACCTCGCAACTGTTCTTATTCACTGTTAAGGTCTGCGACATCTCCACCACTCAATGGCAACAAGAACAACATTTCCTTTGAATCCAAAGACCGTACGCTTCAACAATCCTCATCAGTACCACCCTGCAATTTCTTAGCCACAACATCCACCTGCATCATCAGCTTACAATTCATTCCAGCTGAACCATTACACTCCATCATCACTTCCCTGTAATCTTGCTCAGCCCATCAATTCTCATCCATTCCAGTCTCCACATAGAACCTGTAGCTTCACGGCTGCAACAACAAACAGCTTTTACAGACCAGTTCTGCAGCAACAATAACTCAGCAGATTCATGCCTTGTTTCTCAACCTATCAATAGTCGCCATCACTGCCTGTAATTTCTCATCAAGACAACATACTCAAGCCACCAAAAACTGCACCAATTCCTTCTCAACTTCCCATTTTATTCTCGACCTGGACTGACCCATAAATCCGATCTCAATTCTAGCCATCAGTTCCACCACAAGCAGCATCTTGCACAAGTCCATACATTCCCTGTAATTAATTTTCTTCAACGGAGTTCTTGCCTAGCACCACAGCGACATCCATTCATCACTGACAATCGCAGCACATCAACCTCTCTTCCTTCATTCTCTGCTCTCTGTAATGACCTAACTCCCTTGAACCAGACGCCATGATTAGCCTGGTAATGACACGTACTTGTACAACAAAACTGGTCGTTGAGGATTTTTGACAAACACGTTGTATGCCACTGCCAATCTGGTAACAGACAGAACTCCATTGTTCTCATTTTCTTCCTCATTGGCTCTCCTTCCATGCATTGCAATCAATTCCGACAATAACCCATCAATATAAAACCATTCATAACCTCATTCAACATCGAACAGCATCAGTTCACTGTTCTTCAGGGCTATCGTCTCATCTCTGTCTTCGAGTTCAAAAGCACCACTGAGAATCACCCATTGATCGTTCTTCTTCTCTTAATCGATTTCCTCAAACCCTTATTAGCACATCGACCATCATCTTCATCTCTTCACAAATTCACGGCATCAGTTCTTCATCCTGCTATCTTGGTTTCATACAGATTAACCCCAAGTTAGATTTCTTCTTCATTCAACATCGAACGGCTCCTTCTTCCGTATCTGAATTCCTCTCCCAATCTGTCGATCTCTCTTCTCTGAAGCAGCCATCCCTGTTCTTGTGTTCTCTAAATTTCTGGTGCAATGATTGGGAGAAGATAACTCTTCACAATTTTAGGTCCAAGGTAATGATGAAAATTTATATTGGTACCCGTAACGCTGATAAGGGCTGCCACAGTGATTTATTTAATCTCTAATGTTTCTCATAACTTTCTCATAGAACGTCGACATGACCGCATTCTTTCGCCGTTGGCTTCGACTTTTCGCTCTCTTCAACATGACGAGAAGAAATCTAAGATTCCAGAGAGTTCCACTTCTTTTTGCTTTAATGGCTCCAAAACACCTAATAACTCAAAAACACGCATAAGATACATAATTCACACGAAAAATAGCAAAGAAAGCATAAACTCTAAATAGTAAATACGGTGTATTCTACACCTATCACTTATGCACAAAAGGAAAACGATATGAGCCATCTGCCCCAGCAAAGACAGGAGGATCTTGCATCAGGAACACAGGTCCGTGGATATTTCATTATGGCATTATTTCTTTTATCACAAAGAGTTATGTGTAAAGGCGCACCCTTGCGCCTGAGAAAGTTCAATTGCAGTCTTGACAAAAGGTTATAAAAAAAAACCTTTATTCAAACAATCAAGTAGAAGAAAACCTTGAACTCAGCTGCCACTGAATACAAGGAAGATGTTCAAATGTACGGAATATACTTGGAAAGCGAAAAAGAAAAAAAAAAGAAAAGAGGTTTTAGTCGTCAAGAGGATCGACATCGCCTGCACCACTGTCAGGTTCTGCTTTAGCGCCATCACCTGTTGATGCTCCTCCCTTCGAATCTACCTCAACTTCTGCATCAGGCGTCTCCGCAGCAGCACACTCCATCCCAACATCATCAACGAGAGCATTAAAGAGCGCATCAACATTAGGAGCCGTACCAATTGCTTTCAGATGTTCAGGTTCCTCTGTGTCGGAGTCGAGAATTATCACGCCGTCCTGGATCGGGTAATCACACTTATCTTCAGTCAGAGGATGTTTATGCTCAACTCTCCGCCTCTTCAACCGCGCTGCATATCTTCTCGCCCTTGCGCTTACCAAAGACTTGCAACGCTTCCTCGCGCCTCCGCCGCTCCTCCATGTCAATCGCAGCCGAAAGCGCACGGATGCGTCCCCCCGCAATACGCAGTGCAGGATAGACATCCCCTGTATAGCACGGCCGAATTCACGAAGTGGAAGATCAATCTTAGCCATTACTTCTTCATGCGCATGGGTTTCGGGCTTGTCAACTTCGAAGCTTCTTTCTGGAGAAGCGAAAGAATGATCGTCCACCGCTTCCATGATAAACTGCAAAGGAGAAGAGGTTATGAGCGCAAAAGAAAAATCATCAATCAATCAATCGATCAGTTAATCAGGAATCAGGAGATCAAATAAGTGCGGAGCAATACCTGAGATATAGAATAAATGACTGCGTGAGATGATTCTTTATAATCTCGCAAGTCGAAAGAATCCCAGGAGAAAAGAAGTCTTTACTTACCACCTATAAAGGCTACCAATTCGGGATAACAATCAACGATGCTTATCAGATACATCTGAGGAAAGTTGTGTGGGAGTACACCTAACCCAAGGAAGGGACCAAGCTCGGATATACACAAGGGGAACCAAAGCGACTCACCAGATCAAGTCCTACTTCCTTCACAACTTCGATCGGGACCAACCAGTTCCAGGGCAACGCCTGACGATGTCGGCCTATCCGGTAAATATACATTCACCTTAGCTTGGTCATTTCAATGTACAAAATTTGTCACCATCTCATGCCTACCCCACAATAGTGTAACCATTATGTGCTAGGCAGGGGACTTATTGTTGATGGTGGATTTCCATTTAAGGTTAAAGTTGTAAAAAACCATAAAATTATGCGTGCCGACGTCTTGTAAAAGATAAAGCCATTAATAAGTGTTGGATACTCCCTCACTTAATTCACCAAGAATGGAGCATGTGGCAACAATCCCATTCTCGTGAATACACTAAATTCATCCAGGTTGGAGCATGTAGCAACAATCCCATATACCCCGTGAATTTCTAGCATTATTAATTAATGCGCAATCAGCCTTGTATTTCACACTCATTATCGGTGCGGCATGACGACCGAGTGTTACTCTTACAGAGCGACACGAACCTCCAAGCATTATAATGAAACCATGTACAAAATACCCGTGCAGATGACTCTCGGTGTGTTATACTAGCCCGATTGAGCCCCTCTCGGTGTGTTATACTAGCCCGATTGAGCATCCCGGGACCGATCAGTATCGATCCGGATATGATCGCATCATCCAACTCCACAAGCATGATTGGATGACCCAGATCAATTCCATCACCCCCAAGCGGTATGGAATACCCACTGCCGACGACCGCATGGTCGGCCATTGGCCTAGCTTGCCAGAAAACGTTCATACCAAGCATTATGGACGGAAAACCCTAAATTAGGGTTTGCGGCATATTACATGTGTCGCAAAACAATCTCAACCATCCATCTTCGCAGGTATAGATGGAGGGTGTAGATGTAGATTCAATGGGCCCAGAGCATGTCAACACGATCACCGTGGGCCCGCCTACATACTTAGCAAATCGGTCAAGACCAACCATGTTTGGTCGTGACATAATCGTCGCCCAAACAAGAGATGACGCACGGCTTTGAAACCCAAAATTAGGGTTTTGAGCATCACGAGCGTCCATCTTCTCCGGCACGAATGGAGGGTCCAAGATTAGATTAAGCGAGTCCTGGTCACACCAAAGCATGACCACCGTGGACCCATCTATTCCCTAACCCGATCGGCCAAGGCATATCATGCCTGGCTAATTCAAAACGCACGCCCAAACTAGCGTGGTCACACCTCCCAAACCGCAAACTGATCTCGACCACTCAACTTGGCCGGACGATTTGGATGGCTCGGATCACGTTTCATGGGATATTCGTGGTATAGGCGTAAACACCAGCCTATCACCTTCACACCAGGCCAATCGACCAAGACCGACCAAGATTGGTCGTCTTGGAACGTGCGCCCGAAGAGGGCGTGACGTGCGGCCCTTGCGGCACTAGTTTTTTGTCGCAAATCGATCTCGACCACTCGATTTCACCGGATGAATTGAGTGACCCAGATCATACTTTCATGAGGTAATGGGATATATGCACCTACACCATCACTCGACCAAGCTGAAGAGTGATGCCTGCGCACCTCTTCAAAACCCTAACTTCATCAACGGTCGCAGATGAGTGTCTCAAAGATCATCTCATCCGTCCAACTTCACCAAACTTGGTTATACACCACAGTCGAGTTAATTGGTTAGTGAGGTGTCATTACCCATCACTTTACCACACCATGATGCGCATCTCGCATAAATACACACGATACTTCACAAGTATCGACTTCCCCGAATAACGCAGTTATTCAATTCAAGATTACATGCTATCTTTCGTGGATCCACGATCCACACATTCCAGACATCAATCATGTCACAAACCGGGGGATACATATCGGGGTATTGGTCTCGGGCGGTCTACAGCGTGCGGCGTGCAACGCGCCATCACAAGAACGTGTTAGGAAGTCATGGACGGTTAGAGATGAACAGGAGAAGTGGCAAGGCTGGTCGTGTATCACCAACGCACAACTCCACTACTCCATCACTCCACTTCCTCCACTTCCCACGAGAGACGTGAATAAGACTCAATGACTTGTATAAATAGGTTCTCCGCCCTATTTCCAAACAACGAGAGAAAAACAACAAGAAAACACCCGAGAGCACAGCTTACACCAATCGTAAGCTTGTTCACTTTCCGTTACAAGTTATAAGCAAGTCTACACCTTCACAATCTCAACACCTTCTTCGCTTCCCTCCCTAAGATCAACCCCATCTCCTTCACTTTGTGACCGAAACAAGTCTGGAACGGCCATTTCTTGGTTTAGGCCGGACTTGCACAGATTGATCTCTCGAATCTACAAGCACTCACCGCGTAGTGCATTTTTTAAGGTTTAAATTCATTCCTCATCCACACCCCAAATTACCAAATTCTCAAGAGTAGTTTTCACCCATAAACAATTGGCGACCACAAAATGGGAGGTTAATCTCTCGGTTGTAAGGTCAATTTCTTCAAATTCGATTCAATTTCATCAATTTCAAAAAGGGTAGATCTTAGAATCAATTCAATCAACAATTCATTTCAAGAAGGTGAAATTAAGGTCTGGGTCAAGAATCAATTTACGATGGAGTCGGTGTGGATAACAATCCCGGTGCCGAAGTACACAATCGGTGGAACTACCGTGGTCAATACATCTCGTGGATCCGTCACTTCTACCATCGGCACCGGCGTAGTAGGAAATGTTCCGGTAAGTGTGACACCTCCCGTCACTGAGCCGAGCAACCGCAAATCCCGCATCACCTCAAGTGTAACACCTCTCGTAGTCACCGAGCAACGACTTTCACTCCTTCATCGGGACGAGGAGCCGGAGGCACAAGAGGAGGCACACCGTCTATTACCATTGCAGACTTGATGGAGAAATAGGAAGTTCTTGCTAAGACTCAAACGGATATGGCCGCAACTCGAAAGAGGTACTCACCTTCCTTAAAACTTTGACCAGAACGATTGCCGCAAGATTCACGACAACCCTTGGAATCGACAAGAGATGCATTCAATACACCCGGAGCGGCGTTTCCACTCGGACCCACACGAATGAAGAAACTCGTGTTGCTCCCGAGCGCCAAAGGGAGAGGACCAACCTTCCAACTTCATTACACGTGAGGATCTGGAACGACTTCTCCAAAATCGAGAAAAGGGGACCGAACGGATGTACACCAACATCGCCCACCGTACCCTCAAGATGTACAACGAATTCCCCTTCCAAGAGGTTACACCTCTCCCGCCTCCTTCTACGACGGTATCGGTAATGCTCGTGAACACGTCTCTCGATTCTTGGAATACTTGGGGGAACATGAATACAATCATGTTCGCGCCCAAAGAATTCTCGAAATCGCTTACGGGAGGGCGTACACTGTACAACAACATCGCGCCTAACAAAGATATCCAATTGGAGCGAGATGGTCGGTGCTTTCTACGAAAGTATTTCTTCGTGTATGAACAAATCACCTTTTCGTATCTAGGAAGAATTCTTCAGCAGAACAATGAGCATCCTAACGACTTCGTCAAAAAGGTTCGAACCCAAGCGGCTGGATTATCACGACCCGAACGTCACCGAACGACAATTGGTGGAGTTGTGCATCAACGGATGATACCCATATACCGCGCTCGTTAGAGAATCTGGCTTTCAAACGTTCTCTCGAACTCCATGAAGGCGCCAGCGTTCAAAGAACAATCGCACCAGCGTTGCTAGAAAGAACCAGAGTCGTTCGAAGTGAAGATTCACGTGAAAGTCGAGGGAGCAGGCGCCTCACGAACAAGCAATACAACACTGGTCCTTCTGTGAGTGTAGTGGGCGGAGGATAGAAAAGGAAAGCTCCAGTGATGGAACAACAAACCAAGCGTACATCCCGGTACACAAGACTTCGTCTCGGAAAGGAGCGGACAAAGCTCCTACACAAGACACCGAAGATACGGGTTTTCCTTTCCCCATGAATGAAGTGATAGAACTCTTGGAAGCATGGATCCAAGACGATTCCGTCAAGCCGCCTCCTATCAGCGTCCTCCAACCGAGAAAGACATGGCAGATCCCAAATACATTGCTACCACAGATTCGTATATCATCCAACCAAAGATTGTAACGGGTTGAAACAAATATTCAGGAAAAGATAGAGACAGGGAACTCCAACTTGGAAACGAAGGTGTTCGTAGAGACCCTCTCCCCATGAGGAACCGCATGATTTCGGGGATTCTATTTGCAAAACCGTACAATCTATGATGGAGCACTTGTGTGAAATCTTGTACTTCTCCAAAGGGCAGTGTCAAGACATATTTACGGCCCTCAACCACATTGTGTCAGCGGCGTTTGTATCCTAAGAGTCCAAGAACCCCGCTTTCCCGAAGGACGCGAGGAAAGGAAACTGGGGACTCCTAACTGTCACTCGTTTGAGAGATGCCGAGTTCGATAGCGCGTTGATTTATACGGCTTCCGAATTTAACATCAGTACTGTCAAGACCTTGAGAGCGGCAAAGATTTCAAAGCAGGAAGCTACTCGTTACCCAATTGTGGTTAAAGATTCAGAAGGAGAGCTCAGAGATGCATACAGATATATTGATCTGGAAGTCAAATTGGGTGATGCCTCGACACAAGCAAAGTTCTACATACTCAAAGATCACCCCAACTACGACATGATCCCCGGACGCCCTTGGATGCACGAAAACAAAGCAATACTAGAAAGCTGTCCTCTACCGGTTTCGATACTCCGAAAGAATCTCAACACGCCTTCGGACTCGATGGATGCTTGGTACCGCACCAAAGAACTTGCCAACGTGACACGACTTCCTGAGAAAGCCTCGTCAAAGATACATTGAAAGGTTCCGATCTCAAGTAAGTCTCATCACGAACTCTCTTTTGCAACCTACCGCCCTTATTCGACAAGTCCTGGGACCGGCTCCAACCAACAAACCAACCCCTAGCTAGGAGATGTGAATGGGAAGCCGGCCCTTTCAAACGTTTTATCAAGAGCGTAGAGGCTGTCTTGGTCAAAGACGATAAGGCCAAGGTCCAAGTATCTGCACGTCCAAACCCATTTGGAATTGGAGACCTGGTGACGAAGACGACTACATTCAAGGTTGGGAGCATGACTCGAAAATGATCACTCCACCCGACTCACCCATCGAAAGAGAAGATGAACCGCACTGCAGCGATGTTATCCTAGGCGGTTACCGCAAGCTCATCAACGCCGATAAACTAGAAGGCGTAACAATTCACTCACAATGGCTCAAACCCTACCGAACTTAAGGCGTTGTGCTACCACTTTCCAAATACGTCCTCCACCCTTTAAAACGCTGTGCTATTCTTTCCAAATACTTTCCTTTTACAATTTCATGTCATACTTATAATTCCCCGAGAAAATGATTGCAATACTTGCATTCATAGTTAGGACTTTCAATTTTCAATTTAATTGAAGCATTATTTCCACCTCGAGAACCTCTCTCGCCCCTAAAAACGAAAGGTCCCGAGTCAGCCTAAATCAACCCATTAGAGCAAGGAAGGAAACCTTAGGCAAACATCTCATGAGAAGAAGGAAACACAACGTGTGCACAAAAGGAAAACGATATGAGCCATCTGCCCCATCAAAGACAGGAGGATCTTGCATCAGGAACACAGTCCGTGGATATTTCATTATGGCATTATTTCTTTTATCACAAAGAGTTATGTGTAAAGGCGCACCCTTGCGCCCGAGAAAGTTCAATTGCGGTCTTGACAAAAGGTTATAAAAAAACCTTTATTCAAACAATCAAGTAAGAAAACCTTGAACTCACTGCCACCGAATACAAGGAAGATGTTCAAATGTACGGAATATACTTGGAAAGCGAAAAAGAAAAAAAAAGAAGAAAAGAAGTTTTAGTCGTCAAGAGGATCGACATCGCCGCACCACTGCACGGGTTACGCTCAGCGCCATCACCTCGTTGATGCTCCTCCCTTGAATCTACCTCAACTTCGCATCGGGCGTCTCCGCAGCAAAGCACACTCCATCCCAACATCATCAGCGGGAGCATTAAAGAGCGCATCAACATTAGGAGCCGTACCAATTGCTTTCAGATGTTCAGGTTCCTCTGTGTCGGAGTCGAGAATTATCACGCCGTCCTGGATCGGGTAATCACACTTATCTTCAGTCGAGGGATGTTTATGCTCAACTCTCCGCCTCTTCAACCGCTGCCGCATATCTCTCGCCCTTGCGCTTACCAAGCATTTCTGCAACGCTTCCTCGCGCCTCTCCGCTCCTCCATGTCAATCGCAACCGAAAGCGCACGAATGCGTCCCCTGCAATACGCAGTGCAAGATAGACATCCCCTCAGTATAGCACGGCCGACTTCACGAAGTGGAAGATCAATCTTAGACATTACTTCTTCATGCGCATGGGTTTGGGCTTGTCAACTTCGAAGCTTCTTTCGGAGAAGCGGCGAGAATGATCGTCCACCGCTTCCATGATAAACCGCAAGGAGAAGAGGTTATGAGCGCAAAAGAAAAATCATCAATCAATCAATCGATCAGTTAATCAGGAGATCAAATAAGTGCGGAGCAATACCTGAGATATAGAATAAATGACTGCGTGAGATGATTCTTTATAATCTCGCAAGTCGACAGAATCCCAGAGAAAAGAAGTCTTTACTTACCACCTATAAAGGCTACCAATTCGGGATAACAATCAACGATGCTTATCAGATACATCTGAAGAAAGCTGTGTGGAGTACACCTAACCCAAGGAAGGGACCAAGCTCGGATATACACAAGGGGAACCAAAGCGACTCACCGAGATCAAGTCCTACTTCCTTCACAACTTCGATCAGGACCAACCGGTTCGTGGCAACGCCCGACGATGTCGGCCTATCCTAGAAATATACATTCACCTTAGCTTGGTCATTTCAATGTACAAAATTTGTCACCATCTCATGCCTACCCCACAATAGTGTAACCATTATGTGCTAGGCGGGGGACTTATTGTTGATGGTGGATTTCCATTTAAGGTTAAAGTTGTAAAAAACCATAAAATTATGCGCCGACATCTTGTAAAAGATAAAGCCATTAATAAGTGTTGGATACTCCTCACTTAATTCACCAAGAATGGAGCATGTGGCAACAATCACATTCTCAGGAATACACGAAATTCATCCGGGTTGGAGCATGTAGCAACAATCCCATATACCCCCGTGAATTTCTAGCATTATTAATTAATGCGCAATCGGCCTTGTATTTCGTACTCATTATCGGTGCGGCATGACGATCGAGTGTTACTCTTCAGAGCAAAGCACGAACCTCCAAGCATTATAATGAAACCATGTACGAAATACCGTACATGGATGACTCTCGGTGTGTTATACTAGCCGATTGAGCCCCTCTCGGTGTGTTATACTAGCCCGATTGAGCATCCCGATGACCAGTATCGGTCAGGATATGATCGCGATCATCCAACTCCACAAGCATGATTGCATGACCCAGCATCAATTCCATCACCCCAAGCGGTATGGAATACCCACCGCCGACCCCGCATGGCTCGGCCATTGGCCTAACTTTGCCGAAAACGTTCATACCAAGCATTATGGACGGAAAACCCTAAATTAGGGTTTGCGGCATATTACATGTGTCGCAAAACAATCTCAACCATCCATCTTCGCAGGTATAGATGGAGGGTGTAGATGTAGATTCAAAGGGCCCAGAGCATGTCAACACGATCACCGTGGGCCCGCCTCCACACTTGGCCAATCGGTCAAGACCAACCATGTTTGGTCGTGACAAAATCGTCACCCAAACAAGAGATGACGCACGGCTTTGAAACCCAAAATTAGGGTTTTGAGCATCACGAGCATCCATCTTCTCCTAACGAATGGAGGGTCCAAGATTAGATTAAGCGGTCCCAGGTCACACCAAAGATGACCACCGTGGACCCATCTATTCCCTAACCCGATCGGCCAAGGCATATCATGCCCAGCTAATTCAAAACGCACGCCCAAACTAGCGTGGTCACACCTCCCAAACCGCAAACCGATCTCGACCACTCAACTTCGTCGGACGATTTGGATGGCTCGGATCACGTTTTCATGGGATATTCAGGTATAGGCGTAAACACCAACACTACACCAAAATGGCCAATTTACCACGTTTATTTTCGTTGCTATGAATTTAAGCAACGCTTATGTATGTTGCTTACACGGCGTGACAAATTATATGCAACGTCTACAAACGTTGGTTAAATAAAAAAAAGCAACGTATTATACGTTGCCTTATACGTTGCTCTTAATAATTAAAGCAACGTATGTAGACGTTGCTTTAATTAATTTAAGCAACGTTTTCCTATTTTAAGCAACGTAATATCAATCGTTGCCCAAGTTCTTTGCCACGTGTCGAGGGTCCCACCGCAAATGGTGACACACAGTCAACATTGTGCAACATTTATATACGTTGCTTATCACTGATTGTCGACAACGCTTTAATTACCAACATTTATATACGTTGCAAACTTTTAATCAGGTTTAAAAAAAAACTAGATTTATGCTGATCCGGTTTTCCAGATTTCTACACCTACATAATTAGCAGACCCAGATACACATAACAAGGATTGATTTGTCATCACCACCCATAACACTGGTTTACAACTAATTATACAAATCGTAAGAGAGACGCCTAAATTTTAGTTACACAAATTCTTGTCAAGAACCCTAGTTTCTAACCAACTACTTATGCAAATCGTAAGAGAGACCCCTAAATTTCAGTTGCACAAATTCTTGTCAAGAACCCTAGTTTCTAAATTTGAGAAGGATCAAACATCAATACATATTAAAACTAACCTTCAGTCAGTAACAAGATCTATAATGACCAGTCCTTCCAACTCCAGCACTACCAACGGTACTTGATCCACTACAAAAATCAACAAACACAAAATGTAAGCATTAAATCAGAACATACATATACCACATACGATAGCCAGAGATAGAAGTAAAATTGCAAATGTTACCAAGAATGTCTCCATATTCTACCTTCCAAAGTGGTCAAGGCTAAATGTATTTTACCTTACAAGCAGCCTAAGAACAAAAGCAAAGCCTCGGTGTGTTTTAACTTGGAAATGGTTTGTGACAAAAAATTCAGTATCGATCAAATTAAGGTCGAAGCAAATTGCGGACATATATATGACTTACCCAAGTCACCGGTAAATAGACATCTACAAGATCTGCCCATTTGATATTTATCTTGGATTGAAAAAAGAGGACTGTCCGAAGTACTTAACCTAAAAAGTAACACAACCAAGACAATGATCAAACCATGCATCAAGATGGCAGCCAATCAACGAAACAAAACACCTAACATTAATCTTAACCAAACAAACCAATTCTTAGTTGTTTCCATTTGAACAAATAAATTACCAGGCTGACGAGAATGTATTTCAGACCTCAAAGCATCTTCGCAACTGATCCAGCTTCCCACACACTATGCCCTACAAGAAGACAAAGGTAAGAGTTTGATTACTTAAAACGATTTTTTAAAGAATGTTGCCTTTATTAGTGACAATGGTAGTGGTTCTGGTTATGTTGGTGGAGTTGAAGTTCGTGATCTTTGCAGGGAGCTGGTGGTGGTAGTAACGGAGATGGGTATGGTAACGGTTCGAGTTTGATCTAAATTTATTAACTATTCCTGACAAATGACAAGCACCAACAGTTTTTCCAAATAACAAATAATAGATATTGCAGGAGATGGATGTCATTTACCTGAACGAAAGGATGGTCCTAAGAGCAAGATGGAATGTGTTACAAAGGGGAGACACGACAATTTACTTCCTGCAAGAAGAGATTCAGAACATAAGAAAGAGATCTTCCAGCAGTGACTTCGTAATAACGTTGATCAACAACAGTAGAGGAGCAGATAGGACCTGTAATCATCCTACATAGAAATGTTGTGCATCATCCAACATCTGTCGTATCGCCTGTGAAAAGAACAAATGAGCCTTGTATGTTAATGTATTCAATTAAAGCTAGAAAGAAATACATGGTACCGCACCTTCCCCCTCCTCCTTTACCCGGGCTTGGGACCTAATGCAATGCATTTGCATTGGCGGAGTTAAGAAGGGGTTGACTATTGAAGTCGAAAACAAAATATATATATATATATCATTAAGATAGTTACAAAATATATTACGAGACAGATTAGACACATGCATAGTCCTGTCTAATCATCCTACAATAATAAAAACATCAAAACGTAGTCTCAGAGGATTCACCAAGTGTTTATAATACCCAAAAAAGCGATCGGTTTGATCTAATCGCCGTGTTTAGTTACCAAAAACAGATCATGTAGGATTTGCTATGTCTTTGAACATCTGCGATAATCAAAAAAAAAATTAGTTCATCACCCGATATTAAACATGTCTACGCACAAAGCCGACTATCCTCACCCATCTCACCCAATTAGGCAGTGATATCTTACTCAACGTACACCAACCATCTCCTTGAGGGGCATCCCAGATAATAGCAGTTTGCTCATACACTTGCTCGATGTAGACCTTCCTCTCATTCGACTTGACTTTTTATGATGAACGATATCACCACCGACTACGTAACCCAATGCAACAACCCTACCTCCATTGTCTAGTAGCTCAACGGCCCAATGGCGTGCCCATTACTTTCACCGACCTCATTATCCTAACACGGCCATTTACACCACTAGGATAACAAGTGGACCCTTTCTCTCAGGCTAGAGTGCCTACTCTAGTCATTGTAGATCCATTAACCTTCAACATCCGTAGTATCGCTTTGTGAAAAGAACAAATGAGCATTATATATCAATGTATTTTATTAAAGTGAATTGACTTTTCCACCGATGCTTTGAACAAGTCGAATTGAACACTTACATCAAATTTAATACCCACGTCACCATGAAGTGCCTCCACCTTACTAGCCAAAACACCCACTTCACTTTGAATTGTGTCCAATCTTGCCTCATTTTGGGTGTCTCTTTTTAAGAGCGGGAATATGCTATCGCCGCCATCTCAAATGATTCTTCGATACATTGGATGAGTATCCACGAACCCCATCTTTTCGGTTAGGTCCAAACACCTCTACTAGTTCCCGTGAAACCATATGATCGTTGCTACTCTCGGCTCCTCTTTTGTTTCTCTCTTTAGCATCTTTAACTTTCTTACGCATTTTCGTATTTGAAAGTTGGCGGTTAGCATCAATCACAAATACTACAACAACCAAGTAGGTGAGGTGTTATGCAAGTTACTCGAGTAAGAAACAGATTGAGCTTACATGTGTCTCAACCGCACTTTGGGATGCAGACCCATCTGCTCGTTGGTGTCCCCACAACCACTTGTCTGTAGTGTTTTCGGGTATAGCTTTGACATTCGAATCATTGTCCTACGCATTCACCACATTATATTAAAAACAGAGCATACTAACCATTAAAACAGAGCATAATAACCATTAACAGAGATGCTTACTAGTATATATTGCTTGTTGCTGTAAGAGCATCGCCCAAGTGTATGACGGATCTTTTGCTTTTTTTCGGCATTCCTTGCATTCTTTTCAAACATTCCTCTCAATCTCAACAAATTTTCCCAGATATTCCATCCCAGTGGAACTTTCTTTTTGCAGCTTCCCATTGTTCGAGTCAGTTCAACTAACTGCAGTTCTTCCTCCTCCTCATCCTCCTCCTCCTCCTCCACAGTATGCGCGGTCTCTTCTTGGCTTTTTTCCGGCGTGGTCCAAAGATGATGGCCCTTAAGTCATACTTATATCTCCTCCACAAACCCTGAAATCTGTTTCTATAACCGAACGGACATGGTCCACATCAAATTCAAATTCCCCTATCAAAGATATAGATTTAGGTCAATAAACATAAGTACGATCTCCTCAATGGTAGTAAAATCACATAAATGCAAAAATTAGTAACAATACCATCAAATAATTCCAAACATCATCTTTAAAGTTATCGGGCACGATCCTCCGCCTTCGTAGTTTATTGGAATATGTCTACGTATGATTTCTCCCCCCGCTCTAGTAGCAAATCTGGCAAGATTAGGTTTTAGGGGCTGCCGAGAAGGGTCCAGGTTGACTATCATCTTTGGCTTCACTGCTGAAGAGCTAGATCCATTTCTTTGTGAAGTCGTACCTAGAGAATATGAGCTTTGTCTTTGTGTTCCATTATACTTTTGCAAAAAAGGAGAAGTATTAGTAAAATAATACAACTGGTCAATACATAATAACACTAGGCAATCAAACATCAAATTACCGACAAGTAGGCAAAATCGCAACATTAAGAACACTTCATTACACCAACACATTATCAAAAATAACAAAACAGATCCAGTTACAAGCACAAGTACAAACAGATTAAACTCCCAATAGAAAGATTAATCTGATAACCAAATACAAATTTACAACATAATAGTCGTTAATCATGGCGTAGTCTTAGCAAATCTCTCAAATGGGGCTCATCAGCAAAAATCGACTGGAATTCTTCGAACTGCGGTTTTATCAAGTCATCTGCTTGTACAGTGAGAAGCTTCTTTGAGTGCATTACAACAGACCAATCAGGGTCCATCAAATCTGTGGAATAGAACACTTGAGAAGCCTCAAAGTCAAGTATCGCGAGTTCATCAAAGTAACTCGTGAACTCTGAAATTTTTCAAGTTAACCAATACAAGATTGCCATCAACACTTAGTTTACACCCACGACTTTTACTCTCCACCTTCACCCAGTCACAATAAAACACCACCTCCGTAAAGTCTGTGTAGTCAAGCTCCAATATTTGATTCACCACACCATACCATTTGGTCACATCATCGATGGGGTTTTTATCTTTACGACTTGCTCTATATGTTGTAGTTGCTTCCATGCAAACACCGCTATCTTGCGTTACGTGACCTAGCTCATCAGACTTGGGTACAAAGGTAAAACCGTTAACCCTGTACTTGTTATATTCTTTCGCTCCAACAGGTCCTTTTACGTAACGCCACAATTTGGAGTTCATTTTGCCCTCTTTCACCAACTGGAAGCATTAAAGTACTTGTCAGTCTCAAGGCAAATAACAAACAATGTTTACTGAGTACCACAATTATTTACTATATCTCAGCATTATTACCTTTTTATATAACCACCTTACGAAATCATGTCTCTAGCTCTACTTCACCGTTTAGTGTTTGATATCCCATTTGTATTTAGAGAAATTTCATCGCAGTATTCACTGCAAAACAGTAAGACATTACATCATAATTAGTACAAACTAAAGACCAAAATACATTAATTGACAAAATAACGAGCACTCACACATAGTAGTCTGCGAGACCTTCTACTTCACGACGAAACAGAACCCATCTAACTATTTGTGTGAACTGTACACTAGACAAGGTCACGGTCTTATCTCCATATCCCATAGGGCCTTCGTCGCTGTACTCGGAATCACCATCTAAGAACGCTTCTCGTGTAGCTTTGTGATTTCCATCCTTAGAGTTCGCCACATGTTCCATTGCATAAACCACTCCTTCAGCTACAAGTTGTGATTCTTTGATGTTACCTTCTACATAACGATTGTTACTCGGAATGTTCTTAAAAGATTTCATTGCCCTGAATCACAACATAGTTGTTAGATATTATAGCACAAATTAATGTAACCACAGGTGAAAAAGAAGGTTTGAAGTATTACCGTTCAAAAGGATACATCCATCGGTATCTAACTGGTCCGCAAGTTAGAGCTTCATCGGCAAGATGCACCACCAGATGGATACTGATAACAAAGAAAGAAGGTGGAAAATACTTTTCAAGGACGCACATTGCCTCCGCGACCATGAATTTTGCTTCTTGAAGTTCACTTTTGATCAAAACCTTCGAGCATAAGATTCTAAAGAATAAACTGATCTGTTGAAGAGCCCTCCGGAGATCTGGGTAGCGTGGGAAGGCATGTTGAAGCAGCACCGGCAGCAAATACTCCATAATGACATGATAGTCATGTGACTTCAAACAATGCAGACCAGGAGGTTCAATACTGACATTGTTTCCAAGATTTGAGCAAAATCCAGTTGGAAACTTGATGTTTTTCAATATTTGTAGAAAGTTTTTCCTCTCCTCCTTGTTCAAAGCATAAGGAGCATCAGGCATCACATCTTTTCCTGTTCTCGAATCTGTAGTGATCCACTGCTCTTTTTGAATATTCAGATCCTTCATATCTTCTCTTGCATTCACACTATCTTTCGATTTCTTCTTTAAGTCGAGAACTACATTTACTAAATGTTCAATAAAATTCTTCTCACAGTGCATTACGTCGAGACAATGGCGATAAGTGTTAGAGACCCACGTCGGAACATCAAACAACTTTGGCCTCTTGTAAAATGCTTTAGTTGTTGCATTGGGTTCATCAGGTACAACTTCATAAAAATCTTTCTTTCTCTTCTTGCCGTCTTTGGTAAGCTTACCGGGAAGATAATGAACATTGCTAGTCTTCATCAGTACTTCTTCTCCACTTAACCGAGTTGGCGCCAATCCAGTCTCCACTGTTTTGAGTCCCAAGTACTTGCCTTTCCTGAAAGGATGAGTCGACTTCAGAAATCTTCGAAAATTTCGGTACACAATCTTTCTCGAGTGATATAACCAATTGCTTTCAGTCTCATCTCCACATCCAGGACACGCTTTGTACCCATGAACTACACAACCAGAAACATTACCATACGCAGGTAAATCATGTATACCCCACATTAAGATAGCTCTCAACTTGAATGACTGCTTTAGATGCATATCTACCGCATCCACTCCTTCCCAAAGTTTATTCAGGTCATCTATTAATGGCTGAAGCATAACACGATGTCTTGACCGGTGCCTTAGGTCCTGGTATTAGTAGTGACATAATCAAAACTCAAGCTTCATACACAAAGATGGCCAGCGCGATTGTAAGGAACTAAGATGACCGGCCAACAAGCGAATCGGTACACTGGATGCCGCGAGGATTAAAACCATCCGTTGAAATGCCAAGCCACACATTTCGCGCTTCCCTTGCAAACTCAGGCCACTTTTTCTTCATGTTCTGCCATTGTGTAGAGTCGATTGGGTGTCGCATATACTCAGAAGAAGCTTCTGCACGATCATGCCATGTCATATCTTCAGAAATCCATGGTATAGTATAATATTTCTTAAGTCTTGGAGGAAGTGGAAAATGTCGCAATACTAAAACAGGCTCTTTAGTTACTCTTTGAACTCCATCTTTCCCTTGTCTGAATTTATACCTAGATGCTCCACAACTTGGACATTCTATCTCATCCTTCAAATCTTTTCTAACAACACACAAAGTGGTTAATGCAAGCATGAATGTTATCTCGCCTTCATTCCCATATCTTTCAACATCTCTTTCATTACCGGTACTTTGCAGGGAAAGTGTTTTCCTCTGGAAACCATTTTCTTAGTAATCCCAAGAGGTAAGTGACACTATTTGCAGACCAACCAAATCTCTTCTTGACATGATGCGGTTCCATAATCACGAGAAAGAGTTGTCGCACCATTCTAACATGTTGGATAAATCTTCTCTTCCGCTAACTTTTGGTACTTGTTGTATTTTTCACCTACATTAGGCTCCCGGAAGGGATGTTCGAGAATCACCAAGACATTGACATCCTCATTTAATCCTTCGAATATCCCAAATGCATTATCAACAAAGTCATTTAACCTATCATCTCGACGACTCTCTTTAACGACTTCCTCCACTATTGTTTCTTCTTCAAATGTATCTGTTGCATTGTCCTGACTCACATATGACGCTGACGCTGATGCTGATGCTGATCTCGGTGTCGACTTCTCTCCATGTAGAGACCAAACTACATATGAATTAAGCATGCCATATGATAGTATATCATGCCTGACCAGTGCAAAAGTCATGGATTTCCTATTACGACAACGACGACAAGGACAGGAACAGAACTGCGAGTTTCTAATTCTGTTCTTGTATGCAAAATCAATAAACTTAGCCACCCCTTCTCTATAAGATGGACTACACCTATCTTCAATAGTCATCCATCCTTTCTCACACAGTTCAGTCATTCTACAACCGTCAACACAAACTAGATTATAAATAATGACAAGAAAACAAAAGAAAAGTGTGACTACACAAACTAGATGGCACCAAAAATAGAAAACTCTAGCTTATGGCATATTATGACATACATTCTCTCACAATAGAAGTTTAACTTCATGGCATGGGATCAATAACTTGAGAGAATATTTTAACTAACATGGAGCAATAATATCTTCACTACTTTCCATTTGATTCCAGAAACATATCATCTTTACCAAAAAAACCAACATATAGCAAATTATCAAACACCATGGCATATAATCATTGACAGGGATACATGTCCATTTCACTAAACCGATTACCTGGCCTTTTCAATTCTACCCCAATCGTATTCTACACGCTCTGCATAAAAAAACAACAAAATAATGAGTGCTCAAGACCAACTACAAGTTAGAAACAAGAAACCTTTACAGTTTCTTAAATAATACTGGACATACAACAAATCTGGAAGACCAATTAATCCAAAACTTAATAATTCAGCTACCACATGATTATCCCCAACTAAAAAACTGAGAAGTCATCAAACCACTCGGAATTCAGTGAAAATGTAACGATGTATTTGATAACCATACAACTATGTACAAACTTCTTAACATGTGCAGATACACATATAGGTCTGTGGTGAAAGTATGTAATACAAAATATATGTGTAAGCAAAACATCTGAAGTAACATTATCCTAAAAAAGTGTACCAGAAAACCAGGCAACAACTTCTATCCCGCAACAATTCACTCACAAGTCAGTCAAGCCAAGTGTAGTATCCGTCTTTCCCTGCCTAGCCTTCCTTTTCGATATTCTAACCTGAAACTTAAGCAAACACACGATGAACACATCCCAGTGGAATTTTAAAGAAACTAAGCAATATGAAGACATGCTAACGAGAACATAGTCGATCATTTCTTAGTATTCATCTAAAGTAAAAGTGTTTGCATGCTCAACATACTTAAGAAATGCGGCCTCTAACAGCCTATAGTCAGCGGAATTCTACGGAAATGCGTTCGGCATTTCCACGACAATATCAACGATTGTTTGTAAGAACCCATTGGGATATGAATTGGAGTTTGTGAAGAAAACAGAAGTAAATGCTCAACACTTGCGCAGCAACTTGAACAACAAATGATAAAGACCGAACACCGAAGATGTAGATTATCGATCATAAACATGGTGTGCAATTACTACTTCATGCATGATGGGGGAAAAAATGGTCTGATAGGCCAATGGAAATGGACAGAGAAGCTTTTACATGCCTTTCAAGAACTCCTAAGGTGAGCATGGTACTTGGTGCCTATTTGATTAGAAATTTAAAAGACACTAAACCCACTTCAATGCGTCCAAATTGTCCACAATAGTCTAATAAAGAAAAAGAAAAATTGTGAAGCCGGTTATGGCAAAAGACAAAAAAAAAAAAATTGAACAAGGAAAATGGAAATAAAATTTCCGTCTATGGCCACCGATCAACCCATGAGGACTATTACGCCCAATGAAGCATTTATAATAGAGCAAACAATAACCGACAATGCATCTGTTTCCTTTTCCACTAAGGATTTTACTATAAAACTTGGCATTTCTCACATCAAAGCTATCTAGCATGTAAGACAAAATCATTATACAAGTCAACCGCATAGCTATCTCAAAGATTTCCCTTTCGGATGAATACTATCACTATTTTACCACATATACCTAACAAGCTAACATACCACTTTACAATCAAAATACATCATCTCCACCAATAGAGTTAGTATCACTCATAAACCACTATGAAGACCCTAATTTCATGATTGACTGAAAACCCATGATTTAAAATGAGTGAAATATCCAAACTGAAACCCTTAGCTTTAAACCAAAAAAGAAAAAACCCCAAATAAGAACAAAAATTGAATCAAAACAACACAAAAGAGAAATAGAGTTAGGGTTTGTGAAAATATACCTTACTTGTAGCAATCGTCTTCTTCTAGTTCATAAACTCGACTCGTCGCTTCAATAAGAAAGCGTAAACAAAAACAATTTTTAGGTCAAAAAAAATCATCAAAAATAATAACATCAAACTGAGTGAGAGTGAGAGATTGTACCGCAACTGTTGGCTTCTAGATTTGAATACAATTAACTATCATTTGACTAGGGTTTTCTTCGATTTCACGAACAAAATCAAATTTGTAGGGTTATAAAATCTCAATTAGGGTTATTTTTCGAGGTTTTGATTCAAAGATTAACAAGCTAGATAAGATTTTGATTCAAAGTTCACAAATTCTGTGAGAAATAGTTGTAGTTTGGTCTACATATTAGTGAATTAGTGAGAGATAGGAGGGTTTCTTTTCTATCCGCTCCTGTAAAGAGAGAGAGTTTTTTTCAGAAGGGTTTTTTTTTCACTAAGTAAAAGAAGAGACCCTACGTACGAGTGGTGTTATAAGGTGAGAGAGTTAAAAGACACGTGTTGGACAACGAGAGAAGACACGGGATTAATTAAATACTCACTTCAATTATTAATCTGGGTGGAAATTCAGTCAAATGGGGGGAATGAAAATTAAAGAGGGAAATGTTTTTTTTTTTGAAAATGTGAGGGAAATGTTTTTTAGATGAGAAACTTGGGAGGGAAAATTTAGAGGGAAAATAATTCTTCATTTTTGTTTTGGGGGGAAAGCAATTATTGATGTAATATTAGAAGGGATGTGATTTTTTAGGTGAAAAATAGAGAGGGAAAAATTTGAGGGAAACAATTCCATAGTTTTTTTTTTTTTTTAAAATAGAATTAAATCAAATATTATTTAACCAAATATAGAAACATACCTAAAAACCCTTAGATAACTGGTAATTAACTTAGTGGCATGATTTGCAACGTTTTATAAATGTTAATATACGTTGCTTAATTATTGCAGAATTAATCGTAATTAAAGCAACATATATTATGGTTTGCAACGGATATTTTCGTTGCACAGTAAGCAACAGCTATATACGTTGCACATCCAAAAATGAAAACGTTGCAAATTAGCTGATATGGTGTAGTGCAACCTATCACCTTCACACCAGGTTAATCGACCAAGACCGACCAAGATTGGTCGTCTTGGAACGTCTTTGAAGAGGGCGTGACGTGCGGCCCTTGCGGCACTAGTTTTTTGTCGCAAATCGATCTCGACCACTCGATTTCATCGGATGAATTGAGTGACCCAGATCATACTTTCATGAGGTAATGGGGTATGGCGCCTACACCATCATTCCATCTACACGCATGTATGGCTCGGTTAGGCCAAAGTTGTATCCCATGCTTGGTTTCGACCAAGTGAAGAGTGATGCTGCGCACCTCTTCAAAACCTAACTTCATCAATCGGTCGCGGATGAGTGTCTCAAAGATCATCTCATCCGTCCAACTTCACCAGCTTGGTTATACTGACCCTAGTCGGGGAGTTAATTGGTTAGTGAGGTGTCATTACCCATCACTTTACCACACCATGATGCAGCACACGCATAAATACACACGATACTTCACAAGTATCGACTTCCGAATAACGCAGTTATTCAATTCAACATTACATGCTATCTTTCGTGGATCCACGATCCACATTCCGGACATCAATCATGTCACAAACTGGGGATACATACTTTTGGGGTATTGGTCTGGCGGTCTACAGGCGTGCGGCGTGCAACGCGCCATCACAAGAACGTGTTAGGAAGTTATGGACGGTTAGAGATGAACAGGAGAAGTGGGCAAGGCTGGTCGTGTATCACCAACGCACAACTCCACTACTCCATCACTCCACTTCCTCCACTTCCCACGAGAGACGTGAATAAGACTCAATGACTTGTATAAATAGGTTCTCCGCCCTATTTCCAAATAACAAGAAAAACAACAAGAAAACACCCAGAGCACCTGCTTACACCAATCGTAAGCTTGTTCACTTTCTGTTACAAGTTATAAGCAAGTCTACACCTTCACAATCTCAACACCTTCTTCGCTTCCCTCCCTAAGATCAACCCCATCTCCTTCACTTTGTGACCGAAACAAGTCCTGGAACTAGCCATTTCTTGGTTTAGGCCGGAGTTGCACAGATTGATCTCTCGAATCTACAAGCACTCACTGCGCAGTGCATTTGTTTAAGGTTTAAATTCATTCCTCATCCACACCCCAAATTACCAAATTCTGTAGGAGTAGTTTTCACCCATAAACACTTAGAATGTAAATAAATAAATCTAAAAACATTGCAAGATGAAAATCATTGGAAATAGCTATGTGTAATCACAATATTTGCTATATCAAAACCTAGTTATCCTTCTTAAACACAAGAATAAATTCTCATAAGAAGTTTCCTAGACATTGAGATTCTTGAAAAACTCTTTATCGTCCCTGAACTCCATGTCGTCAACAGTCATTGGAACATAAGGTTCATGAATTAAGGAGTCAATTCCAATAAACCTTCTTGACTGTTGCGAACGAGGGCCTTTTGAATTTCAAGAGATCTTAGTACAATAGCCTTTATTTGCTGAATCTCCATCCTTATTTGTTTTAACTGTTCAACAGAAAACTTTTGAAGATTTGAGTTGTTAGCTCTTGGTTTCTTCGTATTCTTCATTTTTCTCTTCAAAGTTGTAAAGGAATGGGATTTCTATTTTTCCTACATGACTGACGGCTTAACAATCATATTAACATCGTTTCCATCAGAAGATGATGCTTGGAGTCTCCTTAAATACGAAATATGGGTTTGTGAAAAGAAACACAAACAAAACAGCTCCACAAGCAATCTTTTGATGAAAAGAGTTTCAAAGAAGGAAAAAGACTGCAGGGTTACGGAACCTATATACAGAGTAAGTAGGGTTCACGTACAATCAACACAAACAACCCTAAGAAGGGTAGAAATGTCGATTTTAACCTTTTTATTCCAATAGGATAAAATCTTTTCAATACCATTACTTGAAAAGTAGAAAACAGTATGAATAGATCAAATGGAAATTTAAGTAATAATATTCAAGATATAAACTAGAGTAGTTTCTCGACCCTAGAGCCCCATTGGGCACAACTCTTGTCCCTTTTCGAAATACGGGTATATGATACAAGATGCACTTTCAACACAGTTAGACTGTGTTGGGGTGAACAATAATCTGTTCACCACAAGGTTCCTGCATAGAAATATCAACATCCCTTTTTATAGGTCGTTTAGACCTAGTTCTTTTCTGTAATGATCTAACCTTTTCCTTAGAAATCAGCTTCTTAGGAGAGGAGTTTATGTTTTCTAATCGATTGGCTCTTGCATTTTGTTGACATACCTTACTTTATGTTTGTAATTGAAACACTTAAGAGAGTTTATGACCCTTAAAAGTACAATAAGGAAATGTCAATGTGGAGGATGGTTCATGCACCATAGTCGAACATGCTGCTAAACAAAGCGAAGTACCCGAAACATAAGAGGTAGAGTTTTCATTAGACGGGGAAAAATCCATTTCATCCTCCGATGCGGTCGATGATGTATCTCCAGGAAAAATGTCAAGTTTGATATGAGTATTACTACAATTAACAAATTGATATTTTCACCAAGGAGTGCTACACTTGATTTTTCATCTTTTGTATAATCATAGTGATCAGATGTTTCATCAAGAGTTGCAGCAAGACCTTTGTTTCCAGTGTATTTTCTATAATTTGGACACTTATTGGCAAAATGACCAAAACCTTTACATTTGAAGCACTGTGGTATATCCTCATCACCAGTGTCGACAGTATCCTTGTTTTTAGGAGGAACACATCATGAGGCTTAACTGATGACCTAGGTTTGTCTCTAGTTAACCATTTACTTCTCTTCAAAAAAGATCTCTAAAGCGTCTTGTGATCGGTGAAACTGAGTTGTCAAGATCTTCATCGATGATTCGGTCTCAATAGGATCATTCACAGAGTTTCCAACACTTTTAATTTTATCAAGTAGTTTAGTGTTCTTTTGTGCTTTGAACGCATTATCTTTTCCACCTTTGGATAGATGTTCATGATCAAAGATCTTTTCCACTCGATATGCCTGGACGTCTATGAAATACAATGCAGACGCAAAGACGGCCTCATGATCCGAAGCTCGTACGATCCTCGTTAAGATTGGGTTCAACTCCAACTCTCATCCAAATTATTTCTTCGGAGACCCATCGCGTCAACATCAACCAAAAGTACAAGGAGACTCTATGAGACGGTCAAGTGGGTAGAAGCATGCATGATGGCTTCATCAAAACATTTCATATCCGGCGGCGAGTTATTTTGGGACCGATGCCTACCCGATGCAGTCATCAATTTTAACCGATGAGGTCTTTACTATCTACATATGTTCAACTTCTCTCGGGGCTTCTTGCCGATTACGTCAAGAGTAGAAAATATAGCATGCTACTTATCACTCGGGCAACACACCGATTAATAACATCTACCAAGTTGAAAGCTCGGTGGATACTGTGGGCGGGGACCGCCTCCTATTTTCCATTCCATGAGTCAACATCAAGGAAGCTATCGGCTCCATCATCGACTTCTCCCTATAATAACGAGACGAGCTCTAATACTATATGAAGACTGTCATGTTCTTGCCTATTACCGCAACAAAAATAAGTAAGATTACCGCTTTCGAGAATATTGTCACCCTAAGCATATGTGAAGCAACTTCCTAGAGAGGATACAAGATCACCTTCGAAGCAATCTTGAGTACGTCTCGGGAACACGACCTTCTTTGGTATTCCTTCAAGATCAAGACATGATTTTTCATTATCTTATGAAAAGTTGATCTGAAGCCGTGAATCTTCCTCCGAAGATATGTGAATAGACGTTGATATAGTCACAAGCAACCGTTGGCATCCTAAGGAGAAACTACAACGAGGAGTAGTTTTGATGGAGTCAACTGCGACCACAAAGATATTGTTATTCCAAAACCTTATTACTACCTTACAATCTCTCCTCGATATTGGATGCGTCAAGGGTTTTATGCTACTGGCCCTACCATGGATTTCACAAACAAGGAATGTAGTCGACATTGTCACTTTATCAGAGTCTGTTGAGGTTTTCAGGAGGCCACGGGATGACACGGGAGTCTACATCAACAAGAATACTGTTAGATTTATCAGTAGATTCTTCGCTCATCTCTTATTCCTTACGTTGGTGTCACCGGATACAACTCGAGTCTTTATCATTGGATGCTTAGTCTATCACATACCCGACATCATCTTGATATCATCACGCCCGATACTACTTACTCACTGGAAAGTCGAATACATCCAAGGTCCAATTATGCGCAAAGGACATGCCTAGCGGAGATAGAGCTAAGTAACTATCCTTCAACTAAATGTTTTATATCTATTAGGCATATCAAAATAAATTTTAAATATCTTAGTATTGAGACGCATTAATTCCTCAACACTCACTCTTTGTGTTGCCAGGAATAATGCCTCCACACATTTTCCTCTTAGTGTTGGGACACAACAATTCCCCAACACTCACTACTGTGTTGCCAGGCATACTGCTTCAACACATTTTCCTCTTAGTGTTGAGACGCAACAATTCCTCAACACTCACTACTGTGTTGCCAGGCATACTTCCTCAACACATTTTCCTCTTAGTATTGAGACGCAACAATTCCTTAACACTCACTACTGTGTTTCCAGGCATACTGCCTCAACATATTTTCCTCTTAGTGTTGAGACGCAAAGACTTCCTCAACACTCACTATCAGTGTTGCCGGGCATACCGCCTCAACACATTTTCCTCTTAGTGTTGATACGTAGCAATTCCTTAAGACTCACTACTGTGTTTTCAGGCATGCTGCCTCAACACATTTTCCTCTTAGTGTTGAGACGCAGAAATTCCTCAACACTCACTACTGTGCTGCCAGACATAC
Source organism: Papaver armeniacum (assembly GCA_023531295.1). Taxonomy (NCBI): domain Eukaryota; kingdom Viridiplantae; phylum Streptophyta; class Magnoliopsida; order Ranunculales; family Papaveraceae; genus Papaver; species Papaver armeniacum. Next base: position 91,867 of record JAJJWW010001748.1, on the reverse strand, counting down.
TGCCTCAACACATTTTCCTCTTAGTGTTGAGACGCAGAAATTCCTCAACACTCACTACTGTGTTGCCATGCATACTGCCTCAACACATTTTCCTCTTAGTGTTAAGACGCAGCAATTCGTCAACAATCACTACTGTGTTGCCAGACATACTGCCTCAACACATTTCCTCTTAGTGTTGAGACGTAATAATTCCTCAACACTCACTATTGTCTGATGTAGTTTTTACAGTGTAAGAAAAAGTTCGTTCAAGACTTTTGAAGATTTTGGTTTTAGACTCAATTCTAAGTTAAACTAGAAAACAAATAAAAGTCGATTTCAAGATAGTAGAGAAAACTGAGACTATGGATTCCACCATTGACCAATTATTAGTGATTCAATCAATAACAATTTTGCAACTCATTCATTTAATTTGATTCTAAAATATTTCCTAGACAAGTAGATTCTCAAAAATAGCTGTAAATCGAAAGCATGGATCAAAAGACTTAACCTAAGCATGACCCATCAACTGAGAACAAAACTACTTAATCAGAATCATATATTCAATTTCGATTCGGTCACGAATAATCATAAAGAATTGCAATAATTAATTTAAATAAAATTCACCACACAATAATTGGAAAAATGGCTTCCTCTATCGCCTCAGCAATGGGGTTTAGCTCCTCATATTATTCACGTACTCGAAATAGGTATTCATCGCTCAAATGGGTGAAAAACAAGATAAGACTAACAACTCAGGCTGTTTGCAACGTTGTGTAGGCGTTACAAGCCAGCTGTTACAATGATATTGAGCTGTTACAGAAAAACTATACTCATTAACCGCTGCAGAAGAACGGTCTTACACTACACCAAAAATGGAGTTTTGCAACTGGCTCCCGCTGTTGCGAATCTGGGTCGCAACTGCACTCAGCTGGTGCGACAGGGGGCGACGCGAATTGTTGTGAATTTCGTGTCGAACTGTTTTCGGCTGTTGCGAATCTAAAATTTAGCAACATCTATAGAGCTTTTGCGAATTCTTGACTAGGTCAACGGAGACAGAACCAAAAAAGTCGCGGTAAAACTTTAGCAACAGGTAGAAACTGTTGCTAATGTTTTGCAAAAACAAAAATAATAAAGTAGGTCTTTGTTGACCTGGTCACACACACCCCCACCCCATTTCTATTTTATCCTGCAAGTACCCACAACCCTGTGATTCAATCCATCAATCGTTCAAATTCTACCACACTTGTATTGACATGTTCAATGATACATAAGAACCACATAAAAGAATTACAAAAGAAGAGAAGGAAACAACTATATGTTCATATACACATGGTGGTATACATATGAGTTACTCTAGATTTCAATAAGATCCGACTTGGTTTAGTTTTCAGAAGTAATACAAATTTCTTAGTTATGCGACAACTTAAATTTCAATAAGAAACTGTAACCTAAAACAAGCACCTGATATCAATGCTTTGCACATGTTGAACTCCACTGTGTTACGCGACAATCCCTGCAACACAAATACAAACCATATTATTAGATATGGATGATTCACAATCCCTGCGATTGATAAGAGAAAAAACCAAAATCTGGGTCCAAGTGTACCAATTCAAAGCAATTTCAACAACAGGAAAAAACAACAAAAATCATCGTTTTGAAAGATAATTTCTTTCAAAGATATCCAAGGATTATTCCAAAGATATTTGAAAAAACGCACAAATCTAGTTCAAGTGGTACGTAACATTAACTGATTAAAATTAAGTATTGGCTTTCTCCCAGATAAATGCATAAAAGAAACCTGAACCATAGTGTAACTAAGAACAATATTATTATGATGGACAAAACAGAAAGTAGTTTTGAATTTCATTGAAGATCAGAATTATTACAATCAAAGTAATAATAATGAGATCCACGAACATCATACAGTGTTTATTCTTTGCCTTAGGGAAAAGAGGTTAGGGTCTAAGTTAGAAATCTCAAAGATGTTATCTTTCATAAGATACTTTTAAATCTGCGCAACTAAAGAATATGGAATAAGAGAATGGTTACCTTAATATATGGATTGAAAAAGAAAGTGAGAATTGCATGTCAGTTAGAAATCTAACTCCTGCATCTTGTCATCAATGACCAATTCCTCTTGTCAAACAGAGCACTTTGTTTGTATGCCTTTGCAAGGCGTCATTTTATCCGCTGTTTGCGAGGACTACATAGGTAATTGGTGCAGGCACCCCAACGCCCACCACCGACAAGTAAAAAGAGGCTTCCCATAATATCACTAAGGTGGAAATGATCTGCATTTACACATGCTATAGATTAATGATGAATAGAAACTAACCACTTAATGGAACATCGAGAATTGTTTCTGCATTAAGCTCTTCGTTGTCATCGTTAAGTTTCAATATACTCTTAACTGTTTCACTTATGCCTGTAAGAAGGCACATAGTACCTCCAACCTGTAAGAATAAAGGAGCACCAGAAGTTAGAGACTTCAACTGTTAAAATGCATTACTTCTGTAGAATGGTACAAATGGGTAAAATTTGAGCGAACATTACTAAGGATCGGCAAAGTCACCAACCTAAAATGCATACAAATTAAGATATGTTTCTCTTGTTAAATTGATCTGCGCACTGGAAAAACGTCAAAAGTATAATCTCACCTTCTTTCCCTCAGTCGTTTCTGGCACATCACCACTTGCAATTCTCTGAGCAAGCCCTTCAGCAATTGCAGTTTTACCCACACCAGGTTCTCCAATCGGGTTGTTCTTTGTACGTCTTCCAAAATTTTGGGTTACACACTCTATTTGTGCTGCCCTTCCAACAATAGGATCTAATTTTCCCTGAACATATATAGTTGAGGCTCACATCATGCCTCTAGTTATACCAAAAAGAACTAGGCAAAAAACTGAAACATGACTCGTTGAACAGCAGATAATGATGTTTCAAGTTATTTACCTCCTCGGCCAGTTAAGTTAAATTGTTCCCGTACTCCTCGAGTGTAGGCATCTTACTGTTAGTGCTACCTCCTTCGACGCTAGCACCTACAGCTTCAGCAACAAACCCACTACCTCTCCCAATGATCTTTTCTACTTCCACACGAACATCCTTAAGATAAATTCCCATAGATTTAAGAACCTTTGTAAATATACACTATGAAAGACAAAAGTGATTAACATTATTGAATCACCACTATAGCATGGGATTATCCACTATGAAATTTCAAAAATCAAACAACAAGCCCTAACTGGGCCACTTTTTTTATCTAAAAAACAAAATAGTGGTTTGAAGACCTATGCGGAAAAGAAAAATGAAAGAAAGGACATACTAATACATTGCAACTTATTGGTATGAACTTACAGACTTTCAAGTTTAGGAGGAAATCCATATGGTATACTGTTTCCAAGTGTATTATTGCAGAAATCCCTGCATACATTTGAAAAACCACAAGGCTCTGCAATGGCTCCAGCAGCAACCACTGTCACAGATGGAAGCAAAGCATTCAAACTAACCTGTATATACATACACAAAAGAACCATAATCAACATGTGATTAATACTGTTTTTACAGAGAAAAAATACGTTCAGCCGTACGAGAATGCATTAATCATCGAATATGTGATATGAAAATCAAACATTATGAGATAAAGGTACGAAATACCTGAAGTGAAGCTCCAATTCGTAGCAACTGAAAGCTTTCGCCCAAATCCATAATGCCTTCCATTAGTGCACGAAGTATCTTCCATTGTGTTATTGTTCTCCCTTCTACTTAAGAAAATCTTGCGCCACTAACCATGGAGATTAAAATTCAAAATTTACAAATGAGCCGATGGATATGAAATTTCTCGAAAAGAATAGACTGAACTCAAAGATTAAACCTTGAACTGAACAATTCTAATAGTTTTCAATAGGAAAATTTCCATCAAAGTCAATGTAAAACAATAAAAATTTAAAACCTTACTACAAATTCGTACACAATAAAATTGAAACAGCAAACAAAATACACAGACAAAAAAACCACCAACAAACATAAAAACGAAACCCTAACTATCAATCTACCAAAATACACAAACAAAAAACCTCATTAACCGATTTTAACAAAATACAGAAAACCCGAACTATAAATCCACCAAAAAACACAAAAACGATACACCGTTAATCGATTTAAACAAAATACAAAAAACCCTAACTATCAATCTACCAAACCCTAACTATCACAGAAATAGCAAAATCAATCGATTTAAACAAAGAATTAACAGAAATAGCATCATAAAACCCTAGTAATCATCATCCATACCTAACTTGCTTCAACGGCGGAAGAGTTTCCAGTTTCTAAGAGAGTGAGAGAGAGGACGAGTGGTTGCGAGAGATATTTTTTCCAAGGATAAAACGTGTATGGCACACGGAAACAGGCATGCCTTAAAAACTAAAACTGTTTGCAGGTGTTTTCTACCACACGCATAACTGGCATGCGTGAAACAAAAACAGTTGCGAATAGCAACTGAGTAACAGCAGTTTCGAAATTCGCAACAGCATATGGCTGTTGCGAATCTGAGTTGCTAAAACCTGATTTTGGTGTATTGTTATATGATGAACAATTAGCGACAGACGGAAAGTGTCATCTGTGTCTTCTTCTTCCTCCTTCACCGTGATGATCAAAAACGTCTCTGCAACCCTCGTTTGTTCTCTGCAATTACCCTAGACTCTACCCTAGATCTCGATCTCCCTTTTCTCGAGTCCCGGATACTCTTTTTATACCCAAAGAACTCCAAGTTTCTCGATCAAATCTTCCCAAAAATAAATTATTTTCTTTGCTTGCCAAGTTCCGGAAATATCTCTTCAATCTTCTCTCGCATGCGACTTCTTAGTCAATCCAAACTTTCCTAACCCTCTCTTTGACAAAATAGAATCGAAAACTCTCCAAATCTAGCAAGAATTTCCGAGTATACAACCAACAAAATCCCGAGAAAGTTCCCCGTATAACCGAGAACCCTTGATAATCTTCTTTTTATTCGATTCTAACACGTATAGTAGTCCCGTTTAACCCTAACGGGGCCTTGTAAATCCAACTGAATAAGAAAATCCGAGTAAATCTTGCTTCAAATCCACCCAACAACTCCGAGTACTCACCGGGCCTTGTTTGATCGAGATTGTACAAAATCTTCATATTTTTGCGTAACAAACTTCCTTACCAACCCTTGTTTCATCAAAACAGGTAACTACCGTTGTTGGAGGAAGAAGATCTGCCCCTTAACCGTTGATGGAGTGCGAATAGCAGGTGGATGGGCCTTAACGATTGGGGTGCCCCTTATCCAAAATGGGGGTGCCTTTAGTAATTTTCTCCCGCGAGCGCAAATACCACTTTTCAAGCCAATTTCGCCACAAAAGCTTATTTCTCCACAAAAACCTATAAATACATAAATAGCAAAATAAGCACAAAATCGGGTACTAACATTAGAGAGAATTGAGACCAAAATAGCCCCAAACTTATTATTTTATAGTCCCGAGCAAATTAAATCTAGAAAATTAAATACTCATTCACTGTCGCGGGCATCGCGATTGCACTTAGCGTGTCCAACGAGCCTTTAAACCCCTAGGTGGCCCTAGTGGCGAGTTATAGTCTCGGGAGGTTTACAAGAGATACACCCACAAAACCTTTACTCCAGGACCCTAGCTATCTACGCGAACCTTGGAAGGCACTAAAGAATCTCCTTGGTTGGCATACTCTCATTTATTACAGGAGGAAGTACCCTGATACGAAATTCTAATTGATTACACGAGTTTGCACTCACATACTAAAATTCATATATAAGTGACAGAGCTCTACTCAGATAGTCGCACTGTGGACATCAATATCTGGAATCAAACAAATCACATGAATAGATTAAGAAGATGGAAATAGAAATAGATGGTTGCGAATGGACGTCAATGCCAAGATGAATCCTATGACCTAATGGATTGAGATACTGGACTGGACTAATATCAACACAGCTGGCATATATAAGGGAACCAGTGAAAGATAATCATAATTCTGGATCAACTCGTCTGGCATATACAAGGGAACCAACGGTCGATTTTATTGAACAATTTATTCCGATTGGTCTGATGGTCTGGTCTCAATTTCTTTTCTCTTTTTTTTTTCAACTTTTTTTTTTCAACTTTTTTTTTCCAACTTTTTTTTAGTAACTCAATCACCCTATTTCAACCCAGCAGACATCAACATAAAAATTGTGCAAAAAATACAAACAGAAGTAGTAAGATGATTCCGAGATACGGTGAAACTATCATGTTATTTCTAACACCTGAGCTCTGTGCTTTTATGAATAGACTCTATTTAGATGTTTCCATCCACTCAGATTGGTTCCCCAACTCCTACAACCAAGATGCTTCCTGAAAAAGCAGGGGTACAACAACCACACCCAATATTTCGCTTAACAATCTATATGGACAAACTCCAATATACTTTATAGAGAATCAACTAGACAGTCAGACTCAATCTAGAGAAAAGTATATCAAAGAGTTTATATCTCAATCTCTCGATTTGATCCTTACTCAAGCAAATAGAAATCTGCGAGTCTTTATCAAAGAGAGATAACTTGGATGGTACCAAAGACCAATATCCAAGTGTCAATCAATTTAAATCAACAACCAAAAGGTCGGATATTCTAATTGATTGAACAACGCACAACTGTGATATTTCAATTATATAAACAAATATAATGCGGAATAGAAATAACACGAGACACCAGAATTTTGTTAACGAGGAAACCGCAAAATGCGGAAAAACCCCTGACCTAGTCCAGTTGAACACATACTATATTAAGCCTAGTGCATGACACTAGCCTACTCCAAATTAACTTTGATCCGGAGTGTAGTTGAACCCCAATCAATCTCATACTGATCCAAGGTACGCTTATGATGCTACATTTCGATCCCGATAGGATGCTACGTACTTGATTCCCTTAGCTGATCTCACCCACAACTAAGAGTTGCTACGACCCAAAGTCGAAGACTTTAATAAACAAATCAGATCACGCAAAAGTCTACGGTAATAGATAAATCCGTCTCCCACGAATATACCTACGAGTTTTTGTTCCGTATTTTGATAAATCAAGGTGAACAAGAACCAATTGATAATCCGGACTTATATTCCCGAAGAACAGCCTAATATTATCAATCACCTTACAATAATCTTAATCGACGCAGCGAAAAAAGATATTGCGGAATCACAAACGATGAGACGAAGTGTTTGTGATTTCTTTTCTATCTTGCCTATCGGAGATATAAATCTCAAGCCAATTATTCTAATTGTACTCGTACGATAGAAACAACAAGATCAGATCACACAACTAAAAGAAAAGTAGTATCGGTCCAAACTTCACAATCCCAATGAAGTCTTTAAGTCGTTAACCTTGGTTTAGAGAAGAAAACCCAAGGTTAAAGGAGAATCGAATCTATCTTATGCAACTAGTATCACACGTAAGGTGTGGGGATTAGGTTTCCAAGTTGCTAGAGTTCTCCCTTATATAGTCTTTCAAATCAGGGTTTGCAATCAATGTTATCTTAGTAACAAAGCATTCAATATTCACCGTTAGATGAAAACCTGATTAGATTCAAGCTAATATTTCTCAACCGTTGGATCGAAACCTTAGCTTGTTACACACAAATGAAATGTCCAATTTTGGGTTTATGTAACCGTTCCCAAACATTGACATTTTTTGGTTCAACAATAGTTAACCAAATGGCTAGCCATATGAGCAATTTCGTATCAACCATATTCTTATTCACCATAACTAGTTCAAATGACTCAAATGAACTAGTTAGAGAGTTTTTCAATTGCTTAGATCTTATGTAACTACACAAGACACAATCGAAGCAAAAACGGTTTGATTCACTCGAATCGGTTCATGAACTTTATAGCCACGGTTTGCAAAAGCATTCCATAGTTTATATAAACATGAGTTCAAGAACAACCGATTTTAGATATAACCTACTCAAGTTCGCGGACTGGGTTCGCGGACTTAAGCTCACGGAAGGAGTTTACAAACTCCATCAGAAATTCTCGGGTCGAGAACTTCCGCCAATTCGCGGACTTGGCTCACGCCACATTCCGTTTCTCTTGATCAACAAAGTTCGCAAACTTTGGTTCAAGGAATAAGGACTTATACATATATGTGTTTCCACAACAATGCTTATATCCTACCAAAGGTTATGTAATGTAAACTCTCATTTCAATCATTGAAACATTCTCGTGAGAACGTTATATAGCCGTTATTCACAGAACCATTTTTCGTCGTCGAGCAATTTTCAAAGTGATTGAAACATAACATGACATTCGTCACTAGGTAAAGATGAATTTGGCTAAAGCAGCTTACCAACACATATTTCGAGAAATAGATAGGCGAGTTAAACTCGGTTCGAAATATCAAATGTGTATAATGACTACAGCCAAACCTTATCTCTTTTATCTCTCTATCTGTTTCACTTCATTTAGCCTATTCCACCACTTCTCTCTATCTGTTTCGCTTCATTAATTTTTTTTTGTATCATAACAATTAGATGCTTGTGAATCAAAACTTTAGTATTAGGTTTTGCGTCCTCTTCTTCAACATCGTCTCTTGAAGATTTGTTCTAAATCGGTGAGAAAGAGGTGATGATGATAATCAACAATAACTGAAAACCAAGATTAATCTACGAAAACTGAATCGAAAGGTAAGTATAATCTCTATTTATCGTTTTAGTTCAATTGATTAACTTATCCATCTCCAAATTGAAATTTCAAGTAGAAAAAAATTGGATCTTAGTAAACCTAAAAGCTTCAATTTCATCTCGAGTTCTCTTTTTTAGATTTGTTATCGGTTAGTGGATTTATTCATATACTTTTTTTTATTTGTTTGTTTTCTTATTTTTGTTTTATTGATTGTGTGTATTTTCTTTTTATTCAGGCACTAAAGAAGTAGAAATCTCCACCACCATCATCAAAGCCAGCTAAATCTAATAGTGGTAAACAAAAATAAATAAATAATCAATTCATGATTAAATCTATATTGGGTTCTTCTTTTATGTTGAATTTAAGTTTTTTATTTTGTACTGAGTTTTTTTTTTAATAATTTCTACAGAAGTGGTGCAAAGGAAAGCAAAAGGAGAAGGTTAACAACATTCTCGTGTTTGATAAAGTCGATTTAATTTGTGATTTTGTGTTGTAAGATCATTACTTCGCCAGTTTATGAAATATTATGCATATACTTGTTTGATAAATATGGGTTTTCTTATGTTACTAGATTAGGATTCTTATCTTGGAATTTTGTGTTGTTCTGACTTTGATTAAAAGGTATTTTTGCGATGCATTGGTTTCTATTTGCTGAATTTTGAGCAGTTTAATGACTTGGGAACTCATGGAACAAAAGTTATTATCTACAATCTTTGGTTCACCGAAAATGGGGAAATGGAGCTCAATTTTGAATCATATGTAAAGGTTCGTTTATGATGTTGTAACATTGTCCTTTCGTTTCCATTACAGGTATCTTTTCATATGTTTGTTTCTCAAATTCGATTGTATACATGTCTTACTTGTTCGCAGGATATCCAACTAGATGGAGCCCCAGAAATGTCCAAGAAAGCTTCTTTACAAGCTCTATGCCAACAACATCTGGCCAACAAGCTTCACTATTCTCTTCGTGTGAGTCTATGGTTTGTACTTCACAATTTGATGATGCATGTTAAAACCTGCCTAACCTTTTTTTGATTTTTACTTGACACCTCAATAGTACTTATCCATCTTACACTCGAGGTTACCCGAGCATTTCGAATAATATTGCTTGGAAAAGTCGTTCGGCGGCACAATATTGCAGATGATCTGAAATTTCTCGAGTACATCTTGTACAAACCTAATACTGGTCCAAATTCAGAGGTCCATTTCATCTTTGCTTTCATGTTTACTTTCTTTGCTACTTATTATGAGGTCTAGCTACGCGGTGGTCTCTTTTCATAGTACGTTCTTTGTTTTTGTGTATACACTCAAGACTCAGGGTGCAGTAGTAACTAAAATTGGGTTCCTAAAGGATGCTCCTAAGATAAATCCATGGATTCTTCATTTACCACAAGAACAGGCTAATAATGGTATATTTTTCTTACTTCAACCGGTCATGTGTAATTGCTTCGTAATATACTTCTAGGTACATGACACATGTCTGTTCACTTCTTCTAAATACAGCCGTTTTTGGATGTTGTCAGTCAGAATGAGGTGTAGCATGTGAGAAAATTATGCTAATCTTTTACGCCGTCTTTTACATTATGATGCTCCAATTTCCTCTTTTTAAACTTCGCGCAATGATCTATTTCGGCAGGTACTTTGGAGGTTAATTTCATAACAAGCAAAATTTTAGGAGGACTACAATTTTTCAAAGGCTTGAAACCCGCTTGAAAGAAATGACATCGGAGTATTGGTAAGCCATTTGTAACATCTTTGAGATTTCGATAGTTTACTAGCATCTTGAATCATTGTGAGTTGTGCATATAAGCATTATGGCATAAGTGTGTTCTTTCCGGAATTTCCACGGGGCTAAGCATTACGAATTAATTGGGTACCAACAATCGTGTCAAATCTAAATGGATATAAAGTGTGCTTTTGACACATTTTCTTTTTGATTTTGAAAATTCGTGTAATGGGATTGTTGATACAGGACATCAATTTGGAAAAGGATTTATTAGCATTAATGGATCGTATAGATTTGCGAAAATCTCATGCTTCCGGTCATTCCATGGGTAAGCAAATCCTTTTCCATCCTATTTCAGCTTCGCTAGCTTGGTTTGGGCGTCTAATATTAGGTATTGTTCTTAAAGTTGTTTCATGTTGTATGTTTTCATTAGGGTCCATGATAGCGTGCAAATTCGCTGCAATGGTATTACCTGAAAGGTTAGTGTACATGATAAGAATAAGCTTGTAATGTTCACAGCTAGTCCTTTAGCTTGTAATAACACAAATGGTACTCATCCTTTATGGTTGTTTATTTGGATTATTAGTTGCACCGGCGTGGCGCCGAGATCCGCAAAAAATGGTGGAGGCTCTTAATTATATGAACAAGGTATGCTTGATCCGTTACCCTTCAATTTTTTGTTCTATAGGTTTTAGTTTTCATGAATTGCTTAAAGTTTGCTTGGTTTTACATTAATGTAACTCTAAAGTGACTTCTCTTTCATTTTTACTTTTCTTTCATAGCTTTTTCTACAAGGAAGATCTATCACTTGTTTTAGTGTTCGAATGTGAACTCCATTTCCTCTTTTTAGTGTCTGTAAGTTCTTTTTCAGCTTGTCCTCTTTTATTGAAGACTAAACTATGTTGTTCAACATTATTGGGGATAAACTTAGTTTTTTGGGCAAATACTTAAGCATACAATCTTAATCCAATTGTTAATCTTTTTGTACTATGTTTACGATTGTAATTGTAATTTGTACCTTTAAAGGAATTACCTGCCTATATTATTATTTCATAGGATTGCTCATTTGATGGTATTCTCTTGCATATGTTCAATGCCACAGCTTTGAGCAGTTTTGTATCAATTTTACAAATGAGAAACTACAACAACCTTTCAATCAGGTATCTTACTGAGAGAAGTTTGGCTTGATCGTTGATGTTATGGTTTATTCTCTTCTTTAATTTTTAACATTCAATGTATTTTTGTTTAAAAGTGAGCAGGAAGAGGACACAGTTGTCAAATTTTCGACAAGTCCTCGTATTTTCCTCACGGGTTGAATTTTTTATGTACAAGTATTATGTTGTTATTGTTTTGAATTCATTTTGTTTGAATTTTTTGCAGGTGGAATTAAAGTTTGATCGTATAAATGGTAATAGATGAATCTATGAACCTCTCTACGAGTGTTAACTGGCAAGTTTGATGGGTAAGGATCTCAATTGGTTAAGTTTGTGGATTTTCTCCTAAGACTTCTATCAATTCGATGTGTATGTTTTGGGTCATGATCTCAATTTCTTCATGAGTTATGGACTGGATATTTTACATATGCAAAATAGTTGTAGTTTATATTTTTTTTTTTAAATTATAATGAGTGGATAGTTGCACATGTAGTTGTAGGTGGTGCTGGTGTCGAGTAGGTTCTTTTCTCTTTTCCTCTTTTGTTACTGTTGTTAATTTTTGTAGTCTTGATTTTTGTTTGCAGCTTAGGGATGGAGTAATGGACCTGATTTGAGCTAGTTTGTCAGAAGATGAAGTCTTAGATGGTGATGTCTATGTTTTGAAACTTTATGGTTGTAAATCTTGTAATAGGAACATAGTTCAAGGTTTTCCAACTTAGTGTTAGATTTTTTTCAGACTTGGAACTCGCAGTATTTAATTAAAATTGTAGACTGAATTCAGTTTTCAATACGTATTGAGCTTTAAATTCATTATCAATTTAATTTGTGAAATTCGGTTTTGAAGTCATTAATTTAATTGCGATACAACTTTTAGTTTTTGATTCAGCTGAATCAGTTTTGGATTCAGCTGAATCAATATTATTTTTTTAATGAAATATCATCAATAAAAACTACTGTGTGTATCAGTATCTATAGATGTACTGTGAAAAATAGTGGTTCTTTTAAAGAAATCAACCTTTGCCAGATACAGTGGTTTTGGAAAAAAACCACTCATATATTACTGCTGATGGACACAGTCGTTTTTAGTGATATTACTTCTTGTCCTGGCAGTGGTTTAACTTCCATTTTCCACTAGTGAAATCACATACAAGTATGAATTTGAATCCAAAATACTCAATTAAATTAACCATAAGAAGTTCATGATTAATTTAATCGATAATGCTCAACACAAGTGAACTTATGGAGACTCAAAAATACTCAATTAGATTAATAACAAGAGAACCCATAATTAATCTAATCGAAATACACAACCAAACTAATCACAAAAGTAATCAATTTAATTGGGCATACTCGACACAAGAGAATCTATGGAGCAATGACTAAGTTAATCATGAAAATAATCAACCCAGTCAAAAACGCTCAAACATAAGAAGGCTTATGGAGTTATAACTAATTAACCAAACAATATGATTAATTTAGTTCAAAAATGCTCGACATAAAGTACCTTACGGAACAACAACAAAGCTAATCATAAAATAACCAACTTGGTCGTTTAGTGCTCAACATAAGACACAATACGGAGCCTCACAGTAATACATAAAAAAATGGATCAGGAAGATCAATTACTGCGGAATTCACAAGGATTCTTTCTATTTTCCATCACCATTTGCACAATGACAACAATAGACATTATCCTTGAAAACAAAAGATTTTAACCTATCTTGCGTCAATAATTGACAATATAGGCTTAACTTTTGTATTTGTCAAAAGTCCATTCATTCCTTTATCAACATATGAATATCGACTTATGAAAGACTTTACTTTTGACAAGATATGGGACAATCATAGTTCACGGACGCAAACACACATATCCCATAACAATTGCAATATATAAAACCATAAAGATTAATATTGCAAAAAATCATCTTCCAAACAATTTTAGAATTTAAACAAATAAACCTAAAAACATGAAGATGAAAATCGATAGACATAGCTATGTGTAATCATAATAATGGCTATTCCAAACTCTAGTAATCCTTCTCAAAAACAAGAATAAATTCTCATAAGAAGTTTCCTAGGCATCAAGATAAACTCGTAATGCACATATAAGATGATTTGTCCTTATAGGGTAGAATCAATCTTTTCGCCCGGATTTACACCAAGAATAGCTACCAAAGGCGTACAAAAATATTTTCTTAACAAAGAAGAACATACAAAGTCATTAACGACCATGCACCATAGTTCACAAAAATGATTGTGAACATTCAAGAATCCCATAGTAATGCGTACTACTGCTCATTCTTGAACTTCCTTCTTTGTGATTCACAAACAATATTCTTGTAAAAGCTACAAATGAGCTTAGAAGAGTATTACTCCAAGAGTCCAAGTGCCCAAGTCCAAGAGAAGTGGAACAAGTGCGACGAAACGGAGCAAAACACTCAAAAACAAGAAACGGGACAAAGACCAATCTTAACTCATCCAAATTCAATAATTCTCATCTCAATTTTAAGATAATTCAAATAGGAAGAGAATACAAAAGAACGAGTCATTCCGAGTTCGGACGAAGAAGATATGGCCAAAACAAGTTTACCGAATATCGACGTCGACGGGAAAGTATGCATACGGGTTTGCAAACGAATTTTCATGACCTGGAGCAGTATGCAAACGGGTATGTGTACATAAACCCCTCAATTTTGATTTAAATGATGTTATACATACCTGGTAGGTGTACCATGAAGTCCAAACATCCCGAACATAATATGTGTGCTCCAATTATCGTGCTTCCCTCACCGTACATAGCAGGGCATTCCTTGGTGAGGATGCACTTAAAACACAATCAAGTTGTGTTGGGATGAACAATTTCTTGCTCACCACAAGTGATCTTTGGATTACCATGAAAGAGATCGCTTTTAGAACCTTTCACATCCAATTTCATTTTTCCAAAAAACTTGTTAAGTTCCAACATCATGAATCTTTTGCCTTCTCCATAGTCATGGAATTTTCTGGAAGATCATTCCTTTTAGAACTTAACGCATCATTGAATTTCTTTGGTACCCACTTCTGAGTGCGTTTAGGAACAATGGAACCTTCTTCCCATTACTCTCTTCAAGATTTCTCGGAATAGAATTGGATTGACTATTCTTTTGCAAGTTAGTTTTTCTCCAACTGGGAGCATCGGATCTTGTCTTTGTCTTTACAAAGTTATCCTTTTGATAACCATTACGATTGTGAAAAGGATTCGTATGATGTTTATAGGAAAAACTAGGAAAATCACAAAGACGATTCCTTTCCTAAAGGTTGAATACGTTATAACTTGTAACGTTAAGGGGATCGGTCTTAACATATGATCTTGGTTTCACAACTTCTTGTGATTCCCAAACAAGAACATCATGAAGTTTCTCATTCCTTATACGGAAACGACATCTCCTTTCCAGGTGACCTTTATTTCCTCAATAGTGGCGAACATAAGGAATGTTCTTATCTCGATCCATGTGTGCTTGATTTTGGAGGTTGATATATTTTGCTCTTTTGAACCTTAACTACAGGTGAAGGTATTTCACTTTGCCATCGGTGGAAACCTTTTATTGAGAAAAATCACTAGCCTTGACAAATTTTACCTCTTTGATAATACTTGGAGCATCTATTCCCTTATAGCCCAATCCTCGTGTATCACGATGATTTTTTCTTGCTCTAGCATAGTGGTTAATTTGCTTGAACTAGTATTGAACTTTTTCAAGTCATCTTCCAACATCTTGATTTTATCAAGAGCAGCAGCTAAATCAGCCTAAAAATGTTTTTCTCGAGCGAGAAAAGCGCTTTCTCTGTCATCAAAACTAATTTGTTGAGAGTTAAACCTTGCCTCAGATTTTGCAAGTTTCTCTTCCAACGAAAAGTACTTTTGAAGAAGATTATCACATTCAAGTGACTTCATATGTAGGTTTTCCTCAGAATCCTTGAGGATCAATTCGTTAGAACGATTCAAAACATAAACACATGCGTTACATCTTCTCAATTTCTTGTTTTCTCGACAGAGAGGAGTCAGAAGAGGAGTGACACGAGAAGTTGTCATCTTCTTCTTTTCTAACGAATTCAAAACCTTCACAAACTCAGAGACTTCCTCATCAACATCTCTATCAATATCTGAATCACCTTCATCGTAAAGTTCATCCAACCTGTTTTTCTAGGCGTGTTTCCCAGACTTCAACAGAGTTTTACATTAAGAGTGTAATACCCGATATTCGCGGTGGTTGGTTGAATGGAATATAAGTAATGATTTGTCCTTCCCTAACACCGAGGCCTTTTCAGCACAATTGGCTCCAGAGTTGGCAGAAAACTCTGCAATTAAGCGTGCTCGGGCGGGAGTAATCCAACGATCTGCTGGATTACCGCAGTGATGCCCGTTGAAAACTCCACTACTTAGGATGACCACAAAGGCTAAGTAGGGACAATGTCGGTGGAGGGGCCGGTCATTACAAATGGTATCATAGCCGATGACTTCGGTTCACTGCGAGGGTGGGAAGGTCTGTTTGGACGAGGTTGGTCCAGTGCTTCTCATGAGGGGCGAGGAAATGTCGGAGATCTGGGCTTGCGAATATATTGCGGAGCCGAGGACGGCTTCAATTTAAGGTGGTGGTATTGTAATACCCCGATATTAGGCGATGGTTGGCCGAATTGAATATAAGTAATGATTTGTCCTTCCTAACACCGAGGCCTTTTCAAAGCAATTGGCTCCAAAGTTGTGAAAACTCTGTAGTTAAGCGTGCTCGGGGCGGGAGTAATCCGAGGGGATGGGTGACCATCCTAAAGTTCTATTGGATTACCGCAAAGTGATGCCGTTGAAAACCCCACACTGTCGGATGACCACGGTGGCTAAGTAGGGACAATATAGGTGGAGGGACCCAGTCATTACAAAGAGAATGTTTGAATACTTGACCTAGATGTGACAGTCCTCTCCGGTGAATCCAATCTTTGAAAATCATCTGGTAATCTATGAACAGGTACGTTATTAGAGATAGACTCGTCCATAATCAGATCGCTACAAACACGGACTTATAAAGGTCTTTAATGTGTTTGCTTGCTCTGATACCAATTGAAAAAGCGGGGTACAACAACCACACCCAATATTTCGCTTATAAATCTGTATGGAAAAATTCCAATATACTTTCTAGAGAATCAACTAGACAATCAGACTCAATCTAGAGAAAAGTATATCAAAGAGTTTATATCTCAATCTCTCGATTTGATCTTTACTCAAGCAAATAGAAATCTGCGCGTCTTTATCAAAGAGAGATAACTTGGATGGTACCAAAGACCAATATCCAAGTGTCAATCAATTTAAATCAACAACCAAAAGGTCGGATATTCTAATTGATTGAACAACGCACAACCTGTGATATTTCAATTATATAAACAAATATAATGCGGAATAGAAATAGCACAGACACCATAATTTTGTTAACGTGGAAACCGCAAATGTAGAAAAACCCGGGACCTAGTCCAGATTGAACACACACTGTATGAAGCCGCTACGAGACACTAGCCTACTCAAAATTAACTTTGGTATGGGTGTAGTTGAACCCCAATCAATCTCACACCGATCCAAGGTGCGATTATGCTCCTACGTCTATGATCCCAAATAGGATGCTACGTACTTGATTCCCTTAGCTGATCTCACGAGAAAAGTCTACGGTAATAGATAAATCCGTCTCCCACGAATATACCTATGATTTTTGTTCCGTCTTTTTATAAATCAAGGTGAACAGGAACCAATTGATAACCCTGACTTATATTCCGAAGAAACTGACCTAGTATTATCAATCACCTTAATCGACGAGTGAAAAAATATATTGCGGAATCACAAACGATGAGATGAAGTGTTTGTAATTTCTTTTCTATCTTGCCTATCGGAGATATAAATCTCAAGCCAATTATTCCAATTGTACTCGTACGATAGAAACAACAAGATCAGATCACACAACTACAAGAAAAGTAGTATCGATCTGGCTTCACAATCCCAATGAAGTCTTTAAGTCGTTAACCTGGTTTAGAGAAGAAAACCCAAGGTTAAAGGAGAATCGACTCTAGCTTATGCAACTAGTGTCACACGTAAGGTGTGGGGATTAGGTTTCCCAGTTGTTAGAGTTCTCCCTTATATAGTCTTTCAAATCTGGGTTTGCAATCAATGTTAGCTTAGTAACAAAACATTCAATATTCACCGTTAGATGAAAACCTGATTAGATTCAAGCTAATATTTCTCAACCGTTGGATCGAAACCTTAGCTTATTACACACAAATGAAATGTCCAATTTTGGGTTTATGTAACCGTTCCCAAACATTAACATTTGTTGGTTCAACAATAGTTAACCAAATGGCTAGCCATATGAGCAATTTCGTATCAACCATATTCTTCTTCACCATAACTAGTTCAAATGACTCAAATGAACTAGTTAGAGAGTTTTTCAATTGCTTAGATCTTATGTAACTACACAAGACACAATCGAAGCAAAAACGGTTTGATTCACTCGAATCGGTTCATGAACTTTATAGCCACGGTTTGCAAAAGCATTCCATAGTTTATATAAACATGAGTTCAAGAACAACCGATTTTAGATATAACCTACTCAAGTTCGCGGACTGGGTTCGCGGACTTAAGCTCACGGAAGGAGTTCACAAACTCCAGGCAGAACTCTCGGGTCGAGAACTTCCGCCGATTCGCGGACTTGGCTCACGCCACATTCCGTTTCTCTTGATCAACAAAGTTCGCAAACTTTGGTTCAAGGAATAAGGACTTATACATATATGTGTTTCCACAACAATGCTTATATCCTACCAAAGGTTATGTAATGTAAACTCTCATTTCAATCATTGAAACATTCTCAGAGAACGTTATATAGCCGTTATTCACGTAACCATTTTTCGTCAGAGCAATTTTCAAAGTGATTGAAACATAACATGACATTCTTCACTAGGTAAAGATGAATTTGGCTAAAGCGATAGCTTACCAACACATATTTCGAGAAATAAATAGGCGAGTTAAACTCGGCTCGAAATAGCAAATGTGTATAATGAAAGTCTATATATCAAAACGACTTTTGTCTCAAGAATAGGAGATAGAGTAAATAGACTTTTGAGTGACAGATAAGTTCAAGTCTCCACATACCTTTTAGTTGATGAAGTTCCACCAGTTCCTTGAGTAGTCCTTCGTCTTGTATGATGATTGCCATGGAGTCTTGAGCTCAACTACACTTTATATCCTAGTCCGAGACCTTTAGCTAAAATAGGATAGAAATCAAGACTTATAGTTTTGATCAATAACATTGACAAACATGCTTGAGATAGCAACGCATGCGAGTTTGACCAAGCAATGCTCTAACACTTCCATCCAATTAGATTGGTTAGTGCCATCCTTAATAGGCATAAATTTCTAGACTCTGGAGTTTATTTATTGCAACTAAAATTTTTCTCCTATACCCGCAAACTTAAATCTAACATTGTCCTCAATGTTCTAAAGATAAAATTAAAAGCATGAACAAGGAGAAATTGTTATCATTTGAAGCAAAAGAGTTAAGGAAAGATATTACCGTGTTGCATGAGCATGGGTTACCTCCCAAGAAGTGCTAAGTTTAAAGTCTTGACCCAGGACATTACGTACCCATAAAATGGCTAATTACCCTTTCAAATCGGGTATATCAATCGTCGAAACAACTGTAGATCATCAAAACTAAATAAAACTGCCACTAAAATGAAACTACTGCACAGGATCAAAAAAATGAACATACGGATCACAACCTTATCAAAAGTTTCTTGCAAGACAACTGGATCTATCTGGGGCACCCACTTGGGCTTTGTATGAGTAACTTGACAAACAGATTCATCCAAAACGGGTCTCTAATAGCCGGATTTCCTCCCGGACAGATATCGGGAGGATCGGGTTGTGGAGTCTGAATAGACCCAAGTAATACCTCAGATATACAAGGATCGAGTCCCAAGTTAGGAACTTCTAATGGGGATACTTGGCGATCATAAGAACCATCATTACCCCCAAACTTAGGGTAATCGCTACTATCCGTATGACCTTTAACTATTGCTTGATTTACGGATCCTCAGAGTCTTTAAAATACTCAAGAGCTTCTTTTAGTTCTCTACCCCCAAACTTAGGGTCATCATTACTCTTAGAAAGACCTAGCACTATTGCCTGAATTTCTGGGTCTGTAGAGTCCTTAAAATGATCAAGAGCTTCTTCTAGTTCTAAAGTTTGGACAATCTCATCAAATTCATCCAAAGATCACCAAATAAAGTGTCGTCCTAATTATCCTGAACTAGATCATGAACTAAAGTGCTAATCATATTCACTTCTTCTAAATCATCGGAAGGTTGTCTAGTAACATTAAAGACATTTAGTTCAGTGGTCATATTACCAAAGGATATGTTCAGAACTCCGGTCATACAATTGATAACAGCATTAGACGTGGCTACAAATGGGCGACCTAAAATTACCGGTATTTGATTATCTGGGTCAAGGATAGGTTGTGTATCTAGGACTACGAAATCCACATGATAAATAAATTTTTTCGACCTTAATAAGAATATCCTCTATCACACTATGAGGAATTTTAACACACCTATCATTAACTACGGTGTTATTTTGGTAGGTTTCAATTCACCAAGTCCCAGTTGTAAGTACACATGGTACGGAAGTAAGTTCACACTAGCTCCTAAGTCAAGTAAAGCTTTCTTTACCTTGTGTTTTCCTATCGTTCAAGCAATGGTAGGGGCACTGGTCTTTGTACTTTGGAGTTGTGGTATTCTGAATGATCGAACTTGCATGACTAGCTAAAAAGGCTTTTTTAGGGACACTAAGCTTTCGCTTTCGTGTACACATATCCTTGACGAACTTGGCATAAGCTGGCAGTTGCCTAATTGCTTCTAGTTTCGGAAGGTTTATGGTAACTTTCTTAAAAACCTTCATTATGTCATTAAAGTTGGATTCACTCTTTGTTGGTACTAGTAGCTGTGGAAATGGGTCTCTAGGCATAAAATAGGGTCTCTCGGAACCGGCATCATCGAGAGATTTTATCGGTCTCCTCGCCTATTGATGGTCTTGAGGGGTGAAGTACAGTATGCTCACTATCGGGCATGGTTACCTTATTGTCTACAACTCTACCACTCCTAAGGGTTATAATAACACTCAATTGATGTGATAGTTTCTCTCCTACTTCATGAACTCCTTTAGGGTTGGGTTGTGTTTGACTAGGAAACTTACATTTTCTCTCAAAAACTCATTTATTTGACTAACCTAATTTTTAACTCGGAAATAGCACCGAGAATTAGCATGGCCTATATTTTTACTTTCTTTTATGCCATGTGAAAGTGATAGGTGAATCTTTTCAGTGTTTCTAATAAATGAGGCAAGAGTTTCTTCTAAGCTCATGACCTTCCTATCTGGAGGATTTTGAAACTGTGATGGTCCTAAAGGATTCTTAGTATAGCCAAAACCCGGGGGAGCATTAGAATTACTAAACCGACCTTGACTCGGACCTTAGACCATGAAAGGTTGGATGGTTTCTCCAACCAGGGTTATAGGTTCCCTGAATATGGGTCAAACTTCTCCGAGAGTTGTCGAATTTAGTGTTATTATAAAGAGCATTGGCTTGATCTTCCATAGTGTGGCCTTCCCAAAAAGGCTCTCTTCAATCACTAGTGTGACCCAATTCCAAAGCTTCTAACCTTTTAGCTATTGCTGCAATTTTGGCATCTGATTCAAAGCCTCCTTCTAACCTATTAGCGTTTCCTCTGCCTAGAAGAATTGTTTTCTTAGGTTCCCTACTATTTTTCCATTGTTTGGCGATATCATTCACAAATTCCATCGCCGCATCGACAATTTGGTTTTCAAACCCACCAGTGCATATATACTCAACCATGGTTGTTGTCGAATAATATCTAAACCCTCATAAAGGATCTGAACTAGCCTAACCTTTTCTAAACCATGATGAGGACATTGGGCTAATAGATCATTGAACCTTTCCAAATACCTATACAAAGATTCTCCCTCCTGTTGATAAAACGTGCAGATTTGCGTCCTAATAGACGATGTTTTGTGCCTAGGAAAAACTTGTTCAAAAAGGCAGATGTAAGTTGTTCATATGTTTCAATTGACCCGGAAGTCAAACTATATAGCCATGATTTGGCTTTATCTTTTAGGGAAAAAGGGAATAACCTAAGTTTCAAAGCACAATCATCAAGGTCTCTAATTTTTAGGGTACTACAAATTTCCTAAATCCCTAACATGGAAATAGGGGTTTTCTTTTTCTTTCCACAATAAAAAGATTGGGAGCATCCGTAAGGTCCCGGGTTTAAGTTCATAATTTGCTTATGTTTCAACTAACCTGATACACGAGGGACGAGTAGTCCTAGTCGGATTCAAAAAAGCTTTCAAAGTTGCCATTTCTGGCTCTATCAGAGTAATAGGGGTTCTCTCCTTAGTAAAAGACGGACATTCAAAACTGGATTTTCCGAAAATCGGACTTTCTAAACTAAGGTAATCGAGACTCTCAGAACTACTAGGTTTTTCTCTAATGAACCGACCTAGAGCGTCTCTCTTACATTCGGGCATACAAGAATTCAAAGAAAAAATCTGTGCACATGCAAATGCTGGGCTCACTAATTTAGGTAAGCTTGGGTTACCACAACAAAATATACCCAAAGGTACGAGGCTGAGGTTTGTGGACTTTCAGCTGGTAACTCCCATAAGGCCCAAGGCACGGGTTCAACTTACTAATCCACGAGTTTTCCTAAACTCGGCGATTCTGATGAAGGTGCAATTGGTGTGTGCACGTGTATTTTTGTATTTTCAAAGCCTCAACACAAAAGAAAACCCACTGACAGGGGATTCATGGGTAGATAGAGTTTTACCTCCCATACCAGACGGGCGACTAATCGGTTGTAGTCGACTCGAGCCATTGACTCTTATGTCGGTGTACGAACTCCGAGGGGCCGAGACAGTATCGCCACTTTATCGTCCTTCCCCTCGCAGTGATTTTATTCAATATACCCTTGTCGTAGGGTTTAAAAATAATAAAGTCCCAAAGTTCAAATGTCCAAAAAGTCCAAAAAAGAAAAAAAAACAAATTACAAAAATAATAATAAACCCTAATACGTTTTTTTTTTCTAAAAAAGGAAAAATAAACAAAACCCAAAAAAAAAATCTAAAAAAAAAATTATTTGTCTTTTCCCCGTTTCTTTTCGCTTTCTCTTTGACTCCAAGTCTTAATTAGTCACCAAAATCTTTGGCTCAGCTTTCTTTTCGATCCGAGATCCAAAACTTGTAACCAAAAGACAAATACCCAAGAAAACGTAAAATAGAACAAAAGAATAAAAACCTAAAAAAAATAAAAATAGATCTAAAACCTAAACTAAAGAGAAGTCCACGTCGGCGACGCCAAAAATTGATGTAGTTTGTACAGTGATAAAAAAAAAGTTCATTCAAGACTTGTGAAAATTTTGGTTTTAGACTTAATTCTAAGTTAAACTAGAAAACAAATAAAAGTCGATCTCAAGATAGTAGACAAAACTGAGACTATGGATTCCACCATTAACCAATTATCAATCATTTAATCAATCAATAACAATTATGCAACTCATTCATTTAATTTGATTCTAAAATATTGCCTAGACAAGTAGCTTCTCAAAAATAGCTGCAAATCGAAATCATGGACCATCAAAAGACTTAACCTAAGCATGACCCATCGATTGAGAACACAACTACTTAATAAGAATCATATATTCAATTTCAGTTCAGTGCAAATAATCATAAAGAATTGCAATAATTAATTTAAATAAAATTTACCACATAATAATTGGAAAAATGGCTTCCTCCGTAGCCTCGACAATGACAATGGGGTTTAGCTCTTCATATTATTCACGTACTCGAAATAGGTATTCATCACTCTCGGGCTATTTGCAACGATGTCTAGGCGTTACAAGCCAGTTTGTTACAATGGGTGTTGAACTGTTACATAGAAAAACTATACTTATTAACCGCTGCAGAAGAACAGTCTTATATGATGAACAATTAGCGACAAACGGAAAGTGTCGTCTCTGTGTCTTCTTCTTCCTCCTTCACTCTGATGATCAAAAACGTCTCTGCAACCCTCGTTTGTTCTCTGCAACTACCACATACTCTACCCTAGGTCTCG
The DNA here is from genome assembly GCA_023531295.1 of Papaver armeniacum. Lineage (NCBI taxonomy): Eukaryota > Viridiplantae > Streptophyta > Magnoliopsida > Ranunculales > Papaveraceae > Papaver > Papaver armeniacum. Next base: position 68,108 of record JAJJWW010001748.1, on the reverse strand, counting down.
ATCTCCCTTTTCTGAGTCACAGATACTCTTTTTTATACCCAACAGCTCCAAGTTTCTCGATCAAATCTTCCCCGAAATAAATTCTTTTCTTTGCTGCCAAGTTCCGGCAATATCTCTTCAATATTCTCTACACGCGACTTCTTAGTCAATCCAAAATTTCCTAACCCTCTCTTTGACAAAATAGAATCGAAAACTCTCCAAATCTAGCCGTAAATTTCCAAGTATACAACCAACAAAATCCCTAGAAACTCTATTTCCTGTATAACCGAGAACCCTTGATAATCTTCCTTTTATTCGATTCTAACACTCATAGTAGTCATGTTTAACCCTAACGGGGCCTTGTAAATCCAATTGAATAATAAAGTCCGAGTAAATCTTGCTTCAAATCCACCCAATAACTCCGAGTACTCACTAGCCCGTTTGATTGAGATTGTACAAAATCTTTTTTTTTTACGTAACAAACTTCCTTACCAACCCTGTTTCATCAAAACAGGTAACTACCACATGATTCCCATGAAAATCTCCGATAAACACTATTCATAATCCGGTCCAAAATTCATGCAGTAAAGAAGCAAATTTTCCCGCCAAAACATCGTTCAAAAGAGGAAGAATATGGGTGCCCCTTAACCGTTGATGGAGTGCGAATAGCAGGTGGATGGCCCTTAACGATTGGGGTGCCCCTTATCCAAAATGGGGGTGCCTTTAGTAATTTTCTCCCACGAGCGCAATTACCACTTTTCGAGCCAATTTCGCTCCAAAAGCTTATTTCTCCAAAAACACCTACAAATAGATAAAATTGCAAAATAAGCACAAAATCGGGTACTAACATTACAGAGAATTGAGACCAAAATAGACACATAAATGCGTCTATTACTGTGTTGCCAGGCATACTGCCTCAACACGTTTTCCTCTTAGTGTTAAGACGCAGCAAACACTCACTACTGTGTTGCCAGGAATACTGCCTCAACACATTTTCCTGAGACGCAGCAATTCCTCAACACTCATTATTGTATTGCCAGGCATACTGCCTCAACACATTTTCCTCTTAGTGTTGAGACACAACGATTCCTCAACACTCACCATTTGGGTTGCCAGGTATACTGCCTCAACACATTTTCCTCTTAGTGTTGAGACGAAGCAATTTCCCACCACTCACTATTGTAGTTGCAGGAAATCCCACAATACATCCCTCACAAGAATTCACAATAATCAACCCATCTTTAAGATCAACAATCACACTTTTTATTAATTGAGTTAAGGAATTTTACAAATAGGAAATGAAATTAAGAATACAACTACTGTTCTAGACTTTCTCTCTCCTCAAAACTTTCTCTCCACTCTAAAAAGATCTCCCTCCCATTCTAACCTTGTTCGACTTTTCATATAGGATATTACATAGTGGGTGACAGCTAAGCTGTCCTTTATTTTAGGATCTGGCTTGCGATATTCTCGCAAGTATACAAGTGTTAGATCTCGCAACACTCCTAAATCTCGCTAGGTCTCCACATCTTTCTCATGCTTAGGCTGTCGTCATCTGTTGCGTCATTTCTGTAACCAGTCTGCGATATCTTCGCAGTGTGTTGTATAAAGATTTCGCAAAGGTATTGATGTTGCGATATTCTGATCCTACATCTTGCCTCTTCTCATGTCTTCTCTGCAAAGGATAGAATGATATGAGAACTAGTGTTTCAAAATGCCGCAACTGTTCATTTCTTTCCTTAAATTTTTTACCGACAAGCTTCCATGAATTAAGCATAACCGTTTACACGTGTTAAATATTCCTCTATCCACCGGCACATTCAATGCTAATCGGTCATTACTTTCTTATCTATTTAAGAAGGGATCTATCATAGAAATAATTTCTTTCTTTTACTTCGGCTTCTTCATATCCATATTCTCTCAGAAATCCTTATCGTCTAAAACTTTTTACGAATTCATCTTTCTGCTACTGTTCTTATGGATTCATCAAGGTTTGTTGACTTTGCTGAAACTGATCTTACTGAAACTGATCTTATCTACTGAAATTGTCTTATTTGATTTTATTCATCTTTATGTAATTCCCATACTTTTTCTGTTTCAGCAAAAGCACCTCTAGCATCAAATTTACGGTCCAAAACCCTAATATTCCCAAGGGTTCACAGCAAAGAGTCGTCGTAAACAAAAGAAAGCCTGCGAATAGCAAGGTAGTAAGAAACACTATTCTTTTAATAACAATATTGTTGCCTCTGTTTCTTATCTGAATTGTGATTTGTAGGGTGATGGGAATGTCGACAAACCCCACAAAAGATCTCGCCACCTTAAAAATGTGGAAACTTCCGTCCCATTTCCTATGTTTAATCCTTCAACATCTCCTGCAATCTCTTCGGAAGCTGAATCCTTACTTCCTGTTCGCGAAGGTATTACCATGGATTTCTTCCCTGTAACTGATCTTTCTATAGTTGAAGTTCCTTGTAATAACCCTGCTGCGAATGAGCCCTTCTCTTCTTCTACTGCAAATACTTCTCATCCTGACACTACCTTAACCCCAGTTATTAATCTTCCTCAAATTTCATCCTCGGATGACGCATCTCTAGCAAAGAATGATTCAATTCCCCAACCTTCTGTCATCACCACTTCTTCATCCGAATCTCTCCCTTTTACTAAAGAAACTTTGGAAGGAATAGATATTGCTTTCAAGGTTTTATCAGATGTTCTGGATGACGTCAAGAAATCTTCCGTTGATCCTATCAAATTTGGTGTCTCGAAATTTTTAGTAAGTATTTTGGCTCGGCGACGAAATGATTTCGTAAACATCCTTTGAGAAAGAAGTTGAAACTTTAAAGGAGAATCTCCAAGCCATGACCTTGAAATGTGACACTCTTCATCTTGAAAATCAAAAGCTTCGAATGTCTCACTAGATCGTGACAATCTTCGCAACAAGATTGAAGAATTAAAAGGTACAACTTTCTTATCTTTTTTCTTTCTTTCTTTTTTTTTTTTTTTTTTTTTTTAAATCAATTGTTCGCCCTTTAAGTTTTACACCAGAAACGAGTAATGGAGATATATCAGCTTGAATCCGTCGCTGAAGAAGCCCGTGTAAATAGAGATGCTTGGATGGATCAATATAACCAATTAGATAACCTTCATACATATTCTGTCGATCAAATAGATAATCTTACCAAGGAGAATACTCAATTAATTCAGAAGCAAAACTTGTTAAGTAGTGAATTATCTCGCCTCTCTTATGCTTTGACTAAAGCTAATTTGGAGTTGGAAACTTTGTCAGATGAGAATAAGACCTTATCTCAAGAGAAGCGAATTCTTTTAAATAAGGTGGCGATCTCTTCGCAACAACTTAATATTTGCCAAAAAGTATGTAATGATCACGAACAATCTCTCTGCTCATTGAGAAATAAACTTAAAGAAGTAACAGAATCATCTATCACGAGAGAGATAAACTTATTCAGGGTAGAATAACTTTTAAGTGTAAAGGCAAGTCAGCTCAAAGATCAATACTCCAAGCTTGAACAATCCTACACCTCTATTGCGAAGGAAAATACCTTACTCATTTCTAAAGAAAAGAATCTTCGATCTCGCCTGAAAGGTTTAGTTGGAGATAAGTTTGACGATGCAATGGACCACTTGGAGAATAGTTGCATGGCTTTAACCCAATATATTATCTCGCAAAAGGAAGGTAGTCATAAAATTTGACTGCCTCAACCATTTTTTCTTTATTAAGTCTTTTTATGATATCTTTTTCGTGAACCCTTCGTCTGAATAACTTTCTGTACTTTTTGTTTTCGCAGAATCTGAGAAAAATCTTCACTCCTCCATTTCTGTTTTGGAATCTAAATACGCCAAAATTCGCAAAGAGAATGCATTACTTGTCTCTACCCTTGCTTGTTCTCGCGATCGGGCAGAAAGAAGATTTGATTATCTTGCTTACTTCAAAGATATACAAAGTAGGAATCATCAGAAAGCACTCCTTCGCCAAGTTCATCTCAGGGCTGAAGTTCTTATGAATGATATCTTATTGTCCAAATCTCTTCCTCCTATATCTGTCCAACCTTTGGAAGTAGACGACGATGAAGTTCCTTGTTCTCCTGATAATGATTATTATTACGAAAGTGGCGAAGATCTCGCAAATGAAGAAGAAATTCCTCCTAATGATGCAATTGTTGATGATAACCCAAATGAAGAAGAGACTAGAGTAAACCATAATGAAGGAAACCAAAATGAAGGAAGAACTGGCGAAAGTGAAAAAGCTGGCGAGAGTGAGAAAACTGGTGAAGAACATCCATTATCTCCTTCTGTCGAAACAATTGATGAAAATATTTCATCTTCTCCTAGCAAAATTAACATTGAAGCTTGAAATTCTTATGTAATTTTACTTCTTTGGGTTGTTTTATCTTTATAACTTCTTGCAAATGGTGTACTTCAGTCAACTTTGAATGGTATTTACTCTTTTATTATTATGCTTACTAGCAAGAAAGATAATGCTTGTTGTAGTTGGCAGAAATCCCACAATACACCCCTCAATAGAATTTACTTAACTAATCCATTTGAAGATGAATATCTATCAATTTTATTGATCATTTTCTTGAAATGTCTACAAAGGAAGATAGTACAGAGCTAAAGAAATTACAATCACTCTAGCTTTTCTCTCTCCTAATGACTTGCTTAACAATTCAAAAAGAACTCTCCCACAACAGACTTACTCACCCCTTTATATAGGGTAGTACACAGTGGATGACAGCTAAGCTGTCCTTTATTTTCGGGAATAACTCGCGAAGTGTCGCAAGTGTATAAGTGTTCATCCTCGCGACAGTCTTAACTTTCGTCAGATTTTCACATCTTCCTCGTGTTCTGGATGTGGTCATTCATTGCGTCATTTATTTTACTTCCTTGCGACTCCCTCATGATGTCGCCATTGATTAATCTCGCGAAGTATTGATGTCGCGATATTCGATCCTACATCTTGCCTCTTCTCATGTCTTCTCTGCGAAAGAGAGAATGTCATGAGAACCAATATTTTGAGATGCCGCAATTGCTCATCTTTATCTCGAAATTGTTCATTTTTATCCATTTTATTCATGTACGGAATTTATTACAGGTGTTTCCTCTTCCACTCTTTTCTTGACACGTCTCTTTCAACCGTTTATTCTTGACCATTCACGTCCCATCTCGCATTAAATGCATTTGTTTTCTTGAGGATTCTCCTCTCTATATATAGTTTTCTTACCCTTCTCTTCTTCTCTTTTATTTTCCCTCTGCAACTTTCCTTCAACTTTCTTCCTCCGCAATTTGCGCTTCTCGCACATCAGAAACCTTCCCTTTTTCTTTCTCTCAATCTTCAATTCTCTATTCATTCCCATACTCTAATAATGGCTTCACTTGGTCGTACATATAAACCCCTTTTTGAGGAAACTCAAAAGAAATTTCAAGAGAAAGGTTTCATCTTATCGACCATTCCTGATCAAAAGTCTTCGTCTATTCTCTCTGCAAAACTGTTTTCTGATCATCAGTGTGATGATCAGAAAATCATAGTCTCGCTAGGTCAACTCCTCGCAGGCCTTCCCATTCCTCTATACAATCCCGAGATACCATTATTCTATGAAATTCTTGCTCATGAGAAATTCTCGCGAGCTATTTATCAATTGAGCGGCGATCGCATCCGTCGATGCTTGAATTACGCCAACCGTGGCGCTGGTAAAGGATCTTTATATTCTCGATGATGTCAAGGATCCTAGATTCGCAAACTTAGAAATAGTCATTTGAGAAGTATACTGTTGAAAACTTTTTTGAAAATTATAAAGTAATAAATATGAGAAATGATAAATCTCGTTGGGGTGCTCGGTTGAAAAGAAAAGATAATATTCCCGATGACAAGCTACTTATGCAAGATATTGATTGGCACTCGGGCAACAATAGTACTCCTCGTCATTCCAAAGATGAGAAATGGTGGGTTGTTGACCGGTTGTCAGCCGACACAAATATAATTACACTTTCTTACTACTCAAAATATAAATATAGCAAGGGCAAGAAAGGATCGATCCCACAGAGAGGTCTAGGTTGTCAAATTGTTTCGGTTCCCTATGAATAACACCGGGGTTTTATGATTATAATAAACTAAATAAAAGCAAATAAAGAAATAAGCAAACAAATCAAATCAAGGATAAGAAGATATTGGTCATGGATTTCGTTTTCATTCACAAACATGGTTTCACCACAATAACTAGAATTGATATTTTAATCTCAACTTTTATCAAAGACCCTAGAATACCTTGATCGCAAGTATATCCCGCAAATCTCCTTATGTCATCAACAAACACATTAAAAGATGCGAATATGAATTCTACCTAAAGGAACAACCTAACGTGTAAAAGCACTAATCAAGTTTAATTCCCTAGATACATTAGGTTCTATGAAATCAGGCCAATCAAAGCAATCGAACGTGGAAAGCGCACTAATCCGATTTAACAAAGGTTACGATTCACATATGATCATAAGAATATATCACTACAAACTATAATCATATTATGCTACTTGTATTCAAGGAATATCACTTTTACGTATAATAAACCCTAAACTAGCAATAGATGTGATTAGAAGTTCTACCAATTTGCAACTTGTCAAAACAATCAATCAATCATAAAACAATATTTTCAGAGAATTGCAAACGATAAATATGAGACAAAACTAATATATTGAATCAAAGAATCATGCTTTGTGAAATCCAACTATTCCATAACCAATAATAAACTTAGGTACTCATATTCAAGGAGTTCATCACAAGAAGAAAGAGAAAAGACTTCATGGTTCTAAACCCTAGAACAAAGTAGTTAAGAGATAATCCTCTAAAAGATAGAAGTCCTCTCTTTTATATATTCCTCAATTTCCATAAAGGATACTCCTTCCAAAATTAGGTTTTGTCTTCAAGTCCATTAGTTGGAAATTCACCCGGCCCACGAGAGAGAGAAACCCGTGTAGAAATTTTGTCCCAAAAACGCTCGCCGGAAAACTGGGATTATGGCCGGAAATCGGCCGGAAAAGTCGCCGGAAAAGCATCTCAGGTGGCCGGCAAAGTCCACCCGGCCACCGGTCAACGGGTCAAGTCGGTTAACGGGTCAGCGAGTCAAGGATCACTGAGTTGGAACGAGTCAGCTCGGGTGAGTCAGGTAACCAAGTCAGCTTCTTAGTCAAGGCTGAGTGGTCTGAGTTGCCTTGGCCAGGCTAGGCCATTGCACAGGCTGTGTATCAGTCATGCACCATGATGGTGCTCCAAGCAATTCCAGCCATTCTGGCTATGCCATCTTCTATTCCACATCATTTCCTGCATCTCACACAACCATTGCTTGTCATCTGGGTCTTGTTCTGCAACAGCATAGCAGCACCATCCCTGTACCTAGCATACATCTAAGTTTCCACCTCATTCATTCCACAACCACCAGCAGAACCCCCTCTAGCCATTTCACTTATCAACACCTGCAACTGAGAGTACCAACACACTCTCCCAGTCTCATATCTCCAATTCTTCCCTGAAATTCCATGTGAGCTGCAACCTCAGGCTGTTACAGAGGCCTGCCACTATCTCCACCAAACCGCTCCCTTGTAATCAGCCCTGTAATCCATTCCGCGTCGCCACCAGCTCATGTACCTGCAACTGCAAATTGAGCCATTGCTTCACTGGCTCGCGCCAACACCCTGCAACATCACACATCAACCATCATGGACTGATTGCAGCTACACAACTCCAGCTACTTAATCCTGCCATTTCCCAGGGATCAGCATCAAACTTCTCTTGCTCAACACAGTCCCATCAACACCAGCTTCAAACTACAATGACCAGCATCATTTCCCATTGCAGCTCAACCAGTCCACCTGCAACTTCTTGCATCACCTGAGCTGCAACTTCAGAGCAACACCAGCCCTATCAACACAACTCAGCCAGGGAGCACTCCATTACCACCAATTACCCCCTGAGTTCAAGCTTTCACAACTTCACTCCATCTCAGTCGAACCAGTATGCACAATCCATTTCAGCATCAACTCTCAGCTCCATTTCCAATATTCATCTACACCCTTGGCCACCTGCAATTCCAGCTTAACTCAACATCTCAGGCCAACCTGTCTCAGTCCCCTGCAATATTGAATTCCAGTCACACCATCACAGCTGCTCCACTGTCTTTCCAAACTTGAGCATCAACTATTGCATTGCATCCACCTTCACCAGCTTGCACCTGTTCAGCTTTTCCTTCAACTTGCTTAGCTCCATAATTCCATTGAGCTCCACAGTAGCAGCCATGGCAACCAACAGCACCAGCTCTGCCTGTATCACCAACACAACAGAACCTGCATCTTATTCAACTACATCATAATCACCAGACCCAATTTGCATTAGCTCAATCTCAAGCCATGTATAGCTACCAAAACCCCACCAGATTCATCTTCTCCTTCTAATTCCATCTTGACCAAAACCACCCATTCTGAATCAATCAACCTCCGGCTAAAATTAGCATCACCATCAGCACAAGCAGCTCCATCTTCTCCTGTGTTCCTTCCTTAAACACAGCTTCCATTAATCATCGTTAGACTCAATTCAGAGAACAACCCATGCTATCAATTCTTCCCGGCTTCAACGTATCTTCACTCTCCATTCACCTGAGCCCATTAAACCAATATCTCCTCAATTCTCGATTCAAAACCCTTCTGTAATCTTGTCTTCACCATCTCCCTGAATTTCTCTCTTCATTTTACCATCAACGAGATCCATTTCTTCGCTGCAGCAGCCATCAAAAACCTTCTTCATGTATTTCAACCTTCTCCGTCTTTATCGGTTGTAGCAGACAATGAGATTACCCTAATTTCTTCACCTCTGAATCGCGCCATCAACAATGAATCAAGCAACAGCCGCTGCTACTTTTCTTCTCTTTCTCATTTCAGAGAAAACGATGAGAGTGAAGTTTTCTCTCAATTTAGGGTAGGGTTGGGTGCTAACAGCACAACCGTCTCCTGGATAAGGGCTACCCAGATGGTGTCCCTTTAACCATGGCTGGCCTGTCTTTAGTAATCCTCCAGAAAGTTGCCCCTTAAACTTGGGTCGGCTCCATGTATCACTTGCCAGCCAAGATGACAATTTCGCCCTTTTGCTCAAATTGGGTAATTTCTCCTTCTTTTCCCCCATGCGACTCCAGCGTACCTGATAACTCAAAAGCAACCATAAAATACATAATTCACACGAAAAATAGCAAAGAAAGCATAAACTCTATATAGTAAATACGGTGTATTATACACCTATCAGATTCCCCCACACTTAGACTTTGCTAGTCCTCGAGCAAATCAAACCAAAACAATAAAATACAACAACTCCGTGTCGTCGAGGCTACGGTCACTTTTAGCATAAATAACAAGCCTTTAAACCACTAGGTGTCCCTAGTGGACGAGTTATAGTCTCGTGAAGGTTTACAAGAGGTCTACCTACAAAACCTATATTTCAAACTCCGTCTATTCGTGACAAATCAATGAATGAATCCAAAATGACTACAGGAGAAGGTACCTTGCAAATTCAATTCATATATTAGTAAACTCTAATTAGATAGTCGAACAAGCCACAATACTTAAAACTAACAAACCACAATCACAATGAAAAGATTAAGAAGATGGATATAGATGTAGATGTTGGCGAATGTTCACAAGTGTTCGATGTTTCCCATATCCGTCTCAAGGTCACTCGCTAAGATGAACCTAATCCTATTGGATTGAGCTACTTAGTGCTTGAATGCTACATCAAATCAATTGGCATATACAAGGGAACCAAAAGTGACTTTATTCAACACAATAATATATATATATATATATTTTTTTTTTTTATATGATTGGATCAAACTGGATCCAATTTACTTTTTTTTTTTTTTTTTTTTTTTTTTAGACGGCATGATTAGATCTTTTGGATCCAAGCGCATGCTTCTTGTCAGCAAGTACATGATAGTTGCCTTGGATCCTGCATTCCACGCTTGTTTAGGCGACGGAGACAGGGACTACGTTTCACACATACTGCTATTCCCAAGTGTCTTTTTATTCCGTTTTGGTCTAATTGATCGGTCTTTTTTTTTTTTTTTTTTTTTTTTTTTTTTTTTTTTTTTTTTTTTTCATATATATTTTTTTCATCATTTTTTTTTTTTTCTAGTAACTCAATCACTCTATTTCATCCTAGCAGTAATAACACGTCGATGTTTAGTGACCCACCAAAGCACTTAGACAACAATAGATAAATATGGAAAAATAAAAATAAAATGTGATATGGTGATATTCCGAGATATGGTAACAACTATCATGTTAATTATGATTCATGAGCTATGTTCGTCCCTTTTAGTTAATTAGTTCCTCAACTCCTGCATTCAAAATGGTTCCATCCACTAATGGTGTCAAAAACAAACTATACAAACATATAAATGCTCCCCCACACTTAAACTTCACATTGTCCTCAATGTGTAAAACCGAAAGTTCTGAATTCTGACGTAACAGCAGATAAAACGCAAAAACTGTGCAAATTGGTAAGGAATTTGGAAAAACTCCATTTCACAAAAGTTGTTCACCTACGTGTTTTCTACACAGTGTCAAAATTTCACAGTGTTTTGATAAACAGTCTGACAGTTATGGTCTCTGGACTGAACTACGCGCAGTCTGAAATTTTCTGACGAAAAGGTATTCGTCATAATTCTCTTCTAAGATAGATTACGGACTCAATGAAATTAAACACGGGGTTGCAAATATGATATGAAAACAGTAAAAAATAAATAAACGAAACAAAAATAAAATGCAAAAGGATAAGAAATACAAAACCGGTGGGTTGCCTCCCACTTAGCGCTTGTTTTAAAGTCGACGGCCCGACTTAGCTTCTTGTAAGATTCATTCCCCATACACCAATAATCTGAAAAGTTGGGGATCCGTCCATAGAACCTGTTTTGCAAACACTAGCTTCACACAAATATTAGTAATATAAAACAGAAACGAAGCTATTAACCGATAAAGCTTCCCCCACACTTATTCTTGTCCACACATGGAAGTGCATAAAGAATATAGGAGTCGGGTACTTCCACGGTTTCTTGTTCACAAACCTGCATAGTATGAGAATCAAGTATCTCTAATGGCGGAAATCGAAAAACAAAGTCATTCAACAATGTTTTCGAAGCACATACATTCAAACCAATAAGAGGTAAAGGAGAAGAAACAATAGGCAAAGGGTTAGATAAACCTTGCACAATCTCTTGTATTACGGAATCCTCTTCATCCTTGAAAACTCAAGTGAATTATTCACCTCTTGTATATCATGGTCCTCTATCAAACCTTGCAACCATTCTTCATCCGTTTCTGCCTTAACCAAAGTATCGACATAAACATCATCATTACAATTATGCACAAGCTCAATTGGGTCTTCCACAATATTGGTCATAACGGTCTCATTCTCAACATACTCCTCTTTGTTGTAAGGCACATACTCTTTTGCGGATCCAAATTTTATCATAAGAAACTTTTTTAGAACACTCGAAAATGCATCATCCTCAAGCTCCACCCTTTGAATAGGCTCTTGATCATTATTAAGATCAATGCTTGAGTAATCTACACAAGTGTCGACATATTCCTCTTCATCTTCATCTTGATCCCAAAAAAAGACTCCTGGAGATGTCACCATGAGTTGTTTCAAGCAATGTATCATAATCACCGTCACTATCATAGTCAACATAAGATTGTTCCTCGCTGAATTTAGTGTTGTTAATCTCTAACTCATCCTTTTGAATAGGTGAATGATCATTATTAAGATCAAGAGTTGAGTTAACTACACAATTATCCACGAAAGTGCCCAAGGATTGGCCTTTTTCAACATTAGCATCAATCAAATATTCATCACAAACCATATGCACATAAGAATTATCCATATCTTCCTTGTATTGATCAATGCCTCTTCGCAAGCTATCCATACCTTCACGAAGTTCTTGGAGTTGCTCGTTTGTAGTCTCTTTTGCTTTTTGAAATTCCTCTTGTAAAAAGGTGGAAACTTTATCTATAAAATTAGAGACTTTTTGTTCACAAACATAAGAATCCTCCCATTCTTGTGGTTGTTCCCCGCCATAAGGTTGTTGAGGAAAACCATAAGGTTCCATGGAATATTGGTCATAACCAATGAATTGGTTTTGATTATACCCATGGAATTGGTAGTTTTCGTATTGTTGAGGTTGTTGAAAACCGTATCCATTGTTCCAATATGCTCCTTCCATAGAAATAAGCACCTGAAATAAGATTCTCAAACCAAGGTTAAAACCAGAAAATATGAAAAAAATAAAACAAAAACTAAATACAAAAATAAGAAACCAAAAACAACTGACAACCGCTGCCTCCCCGGCAACGGCGCCAAAAATTTGACCGGTTGTCAGCCGACACAAATATAATTACACTTTCTTACTACTCAAAATATAAATATAGCAAGGGCAAGAAAGGATCGATCCCACGAGAGAGGTCTAGGTTGTCAAATTGTTTGGTTCCCTATGAATAACACCGGGTTTTATGATTATAATAAACTAAATAAAAGCAAATAAAGAAATAAGCAAACAAATCAAATCAAGGATAATAGATATTGGTCATGGATTTCGTTTTCATTCACAAACATGGTTTCACCACAATAACTAGAATTGATATTTTAATCTCAACTTTTATCAAAGACCCTAGAATACCTTGATCGCAAGTATATCCCGCAAATATCCTTATGTCATCAACAAACACATTAAAAGATGTGAATATGAATTCTACCTAAAGGAACAACCTAACGTGTAAAAGCACTAATCAAGTTTAATTCCCTAGATGCATTAGGTTCTATGAAATCAGGCCAATCAAAGCAATCGAACGTGGAAAGCGCACTAATCCGATTTAACAAAGGTTACGATTCACATATGATCATAAGAATATATCACTACAAACTATAATCATATTATGCTACTTGTATTCAAGGAATATCACTTTTACGTATAATAAACCCTAAACTAGCAATAGATGTGATTAGAAGTTCTACCAATTTGCAACTTGTCAAAACAATCAATCAATCATAAAACAATATTTTCGTAGAATTGCAAACGATAAATATGAGACAAAACTAATATATTGAATCAAAGAATCATGCTTTGTGAAATCCAACTATTCCATAACCAATAATAAACTTAGGTACTCATATTCAAGGAGTTCATCACAAGAAGAAAGAGAAAGACTTCATAGTTCTAAACCCTAGAACAAAGTAGAGAAGAGATAATCCTCTAAAAGATAGAAGTCCTCTCTTTTATATATTCCTCAATTTCCATAAAGGATACTCCTTCCAAAATTAGGTTTTGTCTTCAAGTCCATTAGTTGGAAATTCACCCGGCCCACGAGAGAGAAACCCGTGTAGAAATTTTGTCCAAAAAAACGCTCGCCGGAAAATGGGATTATGGCCGAATCCACGGAAAGTCGCCGCAAAGCATCTCAGGTGGCCGGCAAAGTCCACCCGGCCACCGGTCAACGGGTCAAGTCGGTCAACGGGTCAGCGAGTCAAGGATCACTGAGTTGGAACGAGTCAGCTCGGGTGAGTCAGGTAACCAAGTCAGCTTTCTTAGTCAAGGCTGAGTGGTCTGAGTTGCCTTGGCCAGGCTAGGCCATTGCACAGGCTGTGTATCACCATGCACCATGATGGTGCTCCAAGCAATTCCAGCCATTCTGGCTATGCCATCTTCTATTCCACATCATTTCCTGCATCTCACACAACCATTGCTTGTCATCCTGGTCTTGTTCTCGCAACAAAGATATCAGCACCATCCCCCGTACCTAGCATACATCTAAGTTTCCACCTCATTCATTCCACAACCACCAGCAGAACCCCCTCTAGCCATTTCACTTATCAACACCTGCAACTGAGAGTACCAACACACTCTCCCAGTCTCATATCTCCAATTCTTCCCTGAAATTCCATGTGAGCTGCAACCTCAGGCTGTTACAGAGGCCTGCCACTATCTCCACCAAACCGCTCCCTTGTAATCAGCCCTGTAATCCATTCCGCGTCGCCACCCGGCTCATGTACCCGCAATCGCAAATTGAGCCATTGCTTCACCGGCTCGCGCCAACACCCCGCAACATCACACATCAACCATCATGGACCGATCGCAGCTACACAACTCCAGCTACTTAATCCTGCCATTTCCCGTGGATCGGATCAAACTTCTCTTGCTCAACACAACCCCATCAACACCTACTTCCAAACTACAATGACCAAAGATCATTTCCCATTGCGCTCAACCAGTCCACCCGCAACTTCTTGCATCACCCGAGCTGCAACTTGAGCAACACCAGCCCTATCAACACAACTCAGCCAGGAGCACTCCATTACCACCAATTACCCCCGAGTTCAAGCTTTCACAACTTCACTCCATCTCGCCGAACCAAGATGCACAATCCATTTCGATCAACTCTCGGCTCCATTTCCAATATTCATCTACACCTTGGCCACCTGCAATTCCACTTAACTCAACATCTCGTGCCAACTGTCTCATCCCTCCAATATTGAATTCCGGTCACACCATCACAAATTTGCTCCACTGTCTTTCCAAACTTGAGCATCAACTATTGCATTGCAGCCACCTTCACCAACTTGCACTGTTCAAATTTTCCTTCAACTTGCTTAGCTCCACAATTCCATTGAGCTCCACAAAGAGCAGCCATGGCAACCAACAAGCACCGACTCCGCCGTATCACTAACACAATGTAACCCGCATCTTATTCAACTACATCATAATCACTGGACCCAATTTGCATTAGCTCAATCTCAAGCCATGTATAGCTACCAAAACCCCACCAGATTCATCTTCTCCTTCTAATTCTATCTTGACCAAAACCACCCATTCTGAATCAATCAACCTCCGGCTAAAATTAGCATCACCATCAAGACAAGTAGCTCCATCTTCTCCCGTGTTCCTTCCTTAAACACAAACTTCCATTAATCATCGTTAGACTCAATTGAGAACAACCCATGCTGTCAATTCTTCCCAGCTTCAACGTATCTTCAATCTCCATTCACCTGAGCCCGTTAAACCAATATCTCCTCAATTCTCGATTCAAAACCCTTCTGTAATCTTGTCTTCACCATCTCCCCAATTTCTCTCTTCATTTTACCATCAACAGATCCATTTCTTCTCGTCTTGCCGCCATCAAAAAAAACCTTCTTCATGTATTTCAACCTTCTCCGTCTTTATCGAAGAGCATGACAATGAGATTACCCTAATTTCTTCACCTCTAATCGCGCCATCAACAATGAATCAAGCAACAGCCGCTGCTACTTTTCTTCTCTTTCTCATTTCGATAAAACGATGAGAGTGAAGTTTTCTCTCAATTTAGGGTAGGGTTGGGTGCTAACAGCACAACCGTCTCCTGGATAAGGGCTACCCAGATGGTGTCCCTTTAACCATGGCTGGCCTGTCTTTAGTAATCCTCCAGAAAGTTGCCCCTTAACCTTGGGTCGGCTCCATGTATCACTTGCCTGTAAGATGACAATTTCGCCCTTTTGCTCAAATTGGGTAATTTCTCCTTCTTTTCCCCCATGCGACTCCAGCGTACCTGATAACTCAAAAGCAACCATAAAATACATAATTCACACGAAAAATAGCAAAGAAAGCATAAACTCTATATAGTAAATACGGTGTATTCTACACCTATCGCTTGTTCCTTTATTTTTGAATGGACCCTATATCGCGAGTTCACACGTACTCCCTGCGGATCTCGCACTATCATCCTTGGGAATTTAAGTGGCCCGAGAAGGCAAAAGAGGTATATTTCCTATTTCGGTTTTGCTTTTGCGATATTCCCGATGACAAGCATTTACCGAGTTTGCAAAGTTTACGGGTTGACAAAGGCGAGGAAGAGTTATGAAAGAAACCCAAAGGCGAGTACCCTGGCAATACTTCGATCGATCACGAATGAAGTAAGAAATATTTTCTTTTGTTATTCTTTAACAATATTGTTGCCTCTGTTTCTTATCTTCATTCGTGTGCGAAGGTTATTGAAGAAACAGACATCCCCGGCTGCGAAGGTTAAGGGCAAGAATAAAATCACTCTTCGCAAGGACAAGTCTTCCGCTCCATTTTCTAAAAAACGGAAAACCCATCCCTCTTATCGTTCTAGTTCTCAAACCAAACAAAAGCTCGACGAGATGAAAATGAGATTGGTACTTCCTATGCGAGGAGAATCACTCGACTACTTCGATATGGCGCAATTGTCTAGTGTCTTCTCCGATTCTATGCAATGATTAGGAGATGATCATTTATCCGCAACTTGCGAAGCTCTCGCTAAAATTTGCGATGCCCATTGTTAGAGTTTACGGTTAAATATTTAACTTTAGTTTAAACTGGGAAGCTTAGGCTGCATACCCAAATTTAGTTTGGATATTGAACACAAAAGTTAAATATTCGTAGAATCAAAATATGCTATAAAACCTTTTAGCAAAATTGCTCAGAGTAATTCTAAGCCCTTAGAATTAATTCAGTTAGACCTAGTTGACATGACTCAACCCAAACTAAGGTGGTAAAAGGTGTTTTTATAACTTTCATAGATGATTGTACGAGGTACTATCTTGTATACTTACTTAGGGGTAAGGATGATGCCTTAGAAGCCTTAAGAGTATAAACTTGAAATTGAAAGCAAAGTATATGTTACCACTAAAAGTGTTAGGTCTGAAAGTATGAAATTCATATAGGAGAACTTTACTTGTTAAATGGTATTATTGATGAGATCATACCTCCTTATTCACCGTAGTCTAATGGTATAGTTGATCGTAAGAACAGAACCATTAAGGAGATGATTTACGTCATGTTGATTAAAGGATTAACCGCCAACTTGTGGGGGGGAGGTCGTCCTCTGATTTTGTTATATCCTGAATAGAGTAACCTTTAAGGGATTAGATAAAATCCATATGTTTATGAAAGATAGACAACCTTCTTATGCATACGTCAAAGTGTGGGGGTGTTTAGATAAGATATCCTGAGTATTTACTGCATATAGTTTTTGGTTGTGAGTTCTGCTTTTTCTGACTTTGGTGTGAATACTATTATGGAATCTAGGGATGCTGAGTTCTTTGAACATGTTTATTCTTAATCATGTACCTCATTAGAGATGTGATGTTGATCCCCTAGATTTATTTTCAAATAGTCAGAACTTATCTTTGAGGAAGATGAATTAGAGCTGATCCTTGGAGAAGTAAAAGATTAGAACTGAGACTTCTTATGGACCCGACTTCTTAATAAGCCTAGCTTAATCTGAGCTCCAGACTCGTAAAGAAGCCATAACATCTATTGAAACCCCATTCTGGTGAGAAGCTTCATTTAGTGAAATGGACTCAGTCCGTCGGAACCAGACTTGCGAGCTTGCTAGTTTACCTCTCGGGAGTAAGACCATGTGATGTAAATGAGTCGAGACGTTAGATATATGGAACTGTGGAAAAATATTAGGCTAAGCTGGTAGCTAAAGGATATAAATTAAAAGAAGGTGTAAATTTCCTTGATTCTTATTCACTTGTGACGAGAATTACTTGTTGAGATGCTAATTGATATTGCTGCCATAAACAACTTGGAGATACATCAGATGGATGTTAAGACAGCTTTCCTAAAACCGTGAATTAGATAAAGAAATTTACATAGACCAACCTGAGGATTTTGTAGTGAAAGGTTATGAAGACAAAGTTTGTAAGTTGAACAAATCTTTGTATGATTTTCAAATAAGCACGTAAATAGTGACATGGAAAATTTTATCATGAGATAATGTGTAGTGGATTTAAGTTAATGAATCTGACAAGTATATTTATAAGTAACTTGTTAAGGATGCCTGTGTGATTGTATGCTTGTATGTTGATATGTTTATATTTGATACAAACATAGATGTGATTAATTCCACTAAAACCATGCACTGAATGAGAACGTTGACTTGAAAGACTAAGGCTTTTTGATGTAATCTTAGGGATGAGAATTAGAAGATAATCAAATATTTATAGTCTTAGTTATTCTCATTATGTTGAAATTTGTGCTTAAGAGATACAATCAGTCTGATTGTAAGCCTGATTGTACTCCATACGATTCTTCTTGTAGACTCAAGAAAAATAAGGAAAATGGAGGATCTTAACTTGAATACTCAAGAGTTATAGGATGTCTGATGAATTTAATGAACTGTAAGAGTCCAGACATTGCCTATATTGTGAGTAAGTTAATTAGATATACTTGTAGTCCAGAGCAAGAGCATTGGGATGCACTTAGTAGAGTATTATGGTACCTAAAATACTTTATTACCTTTTATTTGATTTATGAAAGGTATCTTGCTGTCCTTGAGGGACTTTATGATGCAAACTGGATAGTTGACTCAGAGGAGTCTAAGTATACGAGTGGATATGGTTTCACTCTAGCATGATGGTTTGTTTTTGGAAGATTTCCAAATGCATATATTGCTCAATTCATTATGGAATCTAAGAGTATTGTGTTAGATAAAGCACGAGAGGGGCCGAGTGCCTAAGATGCTTTTAGAAGACATTCCTCTCTACGGCATAGGCCTCGTGCCCAGCTATATCTATACATTGTGTTAGCCAAGCTATAATAGCTAAAGCTAAAAATAACTAATCTCAATTGGCGTTATTTCCATTGATTGGATATAGTCCAAGGAGAATATCACGTAACCTTTGACGAAAGGTTTGTCCAAAGAGATAGTTAGAAATGCATCGAGGGGGATGGGGCTTAAGCTCATAAATTAAACTTGCCATGAAGGATACTCAACCCTCGCCGACCGGAGATCCCAAGATCAAGGTTTCGAATGAGACAACTAATTTATGGTGGGTAAAGGTAAACACTATCGAGAATTTTATTCTCTGTCCCTTCCCTATGGTGTAAACGTGATAGTGTGACCGCATGTGAAGGATGACTTTTAATAAGTCTTAATGAGTTCTATAGTTTCAATTTAATATTGAAGTGGGGTGTAGAAGTAACACCCTTTATAGAAACTCACCTATCCGAATGAGGAAGTGGGGCCGCTTCCTATGAGAATATGAGCTTTGATTCTCTAGAGCATTCGAGAAACAGATATGTCCAGGGGACAAAACGGCACGAGCTTGGCAGCACCCTTGGAGATATCATCCGTGGTTGTTATCGCGAATTACATCAAATGCTAGCAGTTCAAGACATAGTTCATTGTCTCTAGCAAGTAATTCCTAATATCTCACTAAAAAAGGTTCAAGACCTCATGGACACCTCTGCCTAAAATGGTATTTCTGCGCTTTTTATGTGATTTTTATTTTGATGGTTTTGGTATTATTGGAACTTAGGACCTAAGGGTTACTAAGGGTTCACTAGTTCATGATTTTTCACTTTGGTGAAAGGAACCTTTAGTCTCACTTGTGAGGAACTAAAGATGAAAGCTCTCTATACTATATGATTTTAGAAATCCATAGTATGACCACGTGGTCAACACACTTTGTTGTGTGAGGGAGATGACATTGGAATGGCTAGTATGACTTCAACATGCACGATCCGTCTCGTATTTTCGATCGGTTCGGGTCGTGAGATTGGGTTGTTGATTTACCAAGATCTATGTGTTTTCGTGTTTTATTGATTTTTCATTCATGTGGGGGATTGTTGGGAAACAATTACTAAAAAGGATTTTTAAGTTTTTAATAAAATTATACTTTATTGTTTTCTTTTGTGAATGAAAAAAACTTATTAGTCCCACATTGTGGAGTCTCCACTTTTTAATTGTTTTAAGAGACTATATAAGCTTTTTAGTCCCATATCGGGGAGTTATTCTTCTTAAGTTGTTTTGTTCCATTATATAAACAAATTCACTACTTTTGTAAAAATCATGGGAAAGGGGTTGCTCCATATTTTAAAGGGACCCCTAAGGGAAAATATTTTATAGCCGTTTCTTAAGCGTTCGCGATTTTCCTTAACGGTTTTTTCGGAGTTGCCAAGCTCAAGTTGAGCATCTACTACATATGCTAGTAGTAGGTGTAGTAGGGTGTTTTATCCTGGAGATATCCGTCCCGTAAGGGCTATAGCATCACTCTTGAGTGTAGCCTGGCGCTAATGTCTTAAGGGCAACGTGTTGAACACGTGACTCACTCTTTTTCCAAAGTTTTGTCTTGTTACTGTTGCGGAGATTTGGGGAGCTCGTCCGTTTCATCAAATCGATCACTTCCACTATAAAGGAGCTAAGTATCAATAACTTTTTCTTATTTGATTTTTTCCTTATTTTTGATTATTGCACCCAACACAAGTAATTGTCAAAAACGTGGCTGTGACTGGAGTTGTGCATTGGCCGGAAATGCAGTCGATAGACAGACGAGTGTTGACTGCCAAACGGTTGCCGTGAAGATACAGTTGATGGAGGACTGAAATAGAAGGTCGAAACAGCAACATGGTCTTCAACCGGTCTCGGATGGGGGAACTTGAAAAGTGGTGTCGTTTGTCGAGAGAGCAAACACATGGATGGACAGAAAATGGAAACTAGGGTGGCTTTACGAGAAAGCTTGGATGTAACCGAAATGATTTCGAGAATTCTGTGGTAGTCATGTTGATTTATGTGAACTAATGGAAGAACTTTGAGCTCGAGATGGAGAAATCATGTATGGTATAGATCGATGGGATTCTGGTCTTGAGACAAGAATGAGTATTGTGTGGGCTGTATGTACGAATCGACTGAACAGGGAGCAAAGAAGTAGAGACGCCGGTGTTGGTCGAATCGGGAAAGTTCGAGAGAATGGAATATTCGAGAGTAAGTGAGAACTCTGGCGATGTGACCGGACTTTGTGAGTCTTTATTGCCGAGATGGAGAAGAATTGAGTAGTGATTTGTATGAGCCGTTGGTACTGGTGGAGGATGATAGTTGATAGGTGTCTAAAACACCTAATTTACTACCTAGTAGTTACGCTTTCTTTGCTATTTTTCTTGTGAATTATGTACTTTACGCGTGTTTTTGAGTTATTAGGTACTCGAGTCGCACGGAGGAAAAGAAGAAGAAATCACTCAATTTGAGCAAAAGGGTAAAATTGTCATTTCACCAAGGAGGGAATACTATATGGAGCCCAGCCAAGGTTAAGGGGAGGTCAAAGAGGTGTCCCTTATCCAAAAGAAGGGAGTGAGAATAGCACATGTTGGGTGTACTTATGGTGGGTGTCTGAATCCACCCACACCCTAAACCCATATACCCGTACCCGGATCCATGCCCGAATAACCCAGCTCTAAATCGAGAAGAGTTATTTCTCAATCATTCATTCTGAAATTGAGAGGAAAAAAATAGTAGAGCAATGGCTGCCGCTGTGGTTCGATTGATCGAGAGATGGAAGTGAGAATCAACCTGAAGCTGGTGGAATGAAGGTTAAGCTTGCAGCCATAAGCAGAGTTAGAAATTGTTAGAAGATATTATGTCGTTAGACAATCTTCATTAATGGTTTTTCACAGATTCAATTGTAGACTTGTTTTTCATTACAGACTCGATCTGGTTTATTGACTATTTAAACACCTGAACTAAAGACTCAAAAAAAGCAGGTTACTAACCGAATATAACTGTCACCTGCCGGTTAACACAAACTCACACACAACACATGATTTGAAGAGCACACGTACAGTTCACCCCGTATGTTTCCTTAACACCCCCGCAAGATCGGGATCTATGCGAGCGAGACACACGAGCTTGAGTCTAAGAGTAGAAAAGCGAGTACTAGACAATCCCTTTGTAAAGATGTCACCAGTGGACTTGAGTGGATAAGAAACGCACAAATAAAGCCTTAGAAGCAACCAATTCTCTCACAAAATGGAAGGCAATCTCAATGTGTTTCATCCTGTTGTGAAATATCGGATTTGCTGTGAGATATGTAGCTCCCATATTGTCACACCACAAAGACAGGTACCCTCGGAGAAGGAAAATGCAAACATTGAGAAGAGATTGAACCCGGACTAACTCGGAGGTTGCATCCGCCAAAGCACGATACTCAAATTTTCGTGCTTGATCCGGGAGACGGTTTTCTGTTTTCTAGAGCACCAAGAGATTAAGTTGGGGCCAAGAAAATTGCTAGGCCACCAGTGGACCTCCTGTCGTTGATATCTCCCGCCCCAATCAAAGATCGTAGTATGCTTGTAATCAAGAGATGGATCTTTTAAACTGCAAACCATAAGAGATTGTACCAACCAAGTATCTTAAGATCCTCTTAACAATGGACCAATCAGCAATGGAGGGAAGTGCATTTTCGACATGCTTTATTAACTCGCAAAAGCAATGTCGGAATCCAGTGATGGTAGCATATTGCAATGCACCAACGTGCTTCGTAAAGAATTGGATCTTCAAAAGGTCTTGAGTCAACAACGGAGAAGAATTAAATGGAGTAGCAGAACTCTTGGCATTAAGCATTTTTGTTTTGGTGAGTAAATTAGTGATATATTGTTCTTGAGATAAGAGCACACCTGCAGCATTTTTAGTAGCTTGAATGCCAAGAAAAAAATGTAATTCTCCCAAGTCTTTGATAGCAAACTCCTTGCTTAAAGCTGAAATCAGAGAATCCACAGCAGATGGAGAGCTTCCGTGACTAAAATGTCATCAACATATATCGAAATGTAAATAGTCAAGTGGATGTTACTCCTAAAAACAGAGAAGTGTCGGTCTTGGATGCGAGAAAAGCCATTCTTGAATAAAAATTGACTTAATCTCTCAAACCAAGCTCTTGGAGCTTGTTTTAAGCCATATAAGGATTTCTTCAAATTGACACACATGATTTGGAAGCAACTTATCAAAGATAACCTCGGTGGTTGTACCATATACACATCCTCGGATAGATGGCCATGAAGAAAAGCATTCTTGACATCTAATTGTCCGATCTCGCGCTCTTGTGAAGAGAAATAGAAAGAATAATTCTAACAGCTTGTGGGCTTTACCACAGGACTAAAAGTATCCCGATAATCAATTCCTTCTACCTGATTGTATCCCTTGGCCACCAGTCTGGCTTTGTACCTCTCAATGGAACCATCTGCTCTTCTTTTAATTCTAAATATCCATTTACAGCCTATGACATTGTATCCTGCAGTGGCAGCAACCAATTTCCATGTTCCATTCTGTATCAAAGCATTTATTTCTTCATCCATAGCAGCTCTCCATTTAGGGTCTTTGCAAGCCTCTGTATAACATGTAGGTACTGTAATATCTTCACAAACTGATTGGACTTCAGAAGCATAAATTCTTGCTTTGGGTTTGATTATACCCATTTTGCCTCTGGTGTTCATTGGATGAGCATTAGTGACTGCCGAAGGAATAGGTTGTTGAACTAAAGCAGTGGTGGATGCTGGTAGAGGAACAATGTCAGTTGGATGAGTCATCTACCTCATTTGAAATAAACAGGAATGTTTGGACAATTCAGTTGTAGGTGGAGGTGATGATGTAACTGACATTGTAGGTAAAGTAGCTCCAACTGACTCATCAGTAAAGAAAGAAGCATATGGAAAGTTCCCTTCATCAAACCTGACATCTCTTGAAATTATAATCTTGTTGGTATTTGGATTGAAGCATCTGTATCCTTTGTGCAGTGCACTGTAGCCTAGAAAAATGCATTTACTGATCTAGGTTCTAATTTATGATGATTAAAATTTCTTAAACAGGGGATAACAAGCACTTGTGTGTAAAAAAGAGTAATCAGGTTTGAGTTGAAACAAGCATTCTAGAGGAGATAACTGATTAAGTGTAGAAGGTGGCAATCTGTTAATCAAGAAATTAGCCGTTTCAAAAGCATATGACCGAATGATAATGGTAGTGAAGCATGATGGAGTAAAGCCAAGCCTGTTTCAACTATATGTCTATGTTTCTCTCTCTTTGTGCCATTTTGAGCATGAGCATGAGGACAAGATACTCTATGTCCTATGCCACAAGAATCAAGAAAGGTAGAAACATTCCTATATTCACCTCCCCAATCGGACCGGATAAATTTAATCTTTCTATTAAGTTGGTTTTCAACAAGATTCTTAAACTTTATAAAAGTGGGAAGCACTTCAGATTTATAAGCAAGAGGATACAACCATGTGAATTTGCTGAAGGAATCAATAAATGACACATAATACTTGTATCCATTCACAGAACATAGTGGTGAAACCCATACATCAGAAAAGACTAAATCTAGAGGTCCATACATATGATTATTAGAGGAACTGGAGGGATAAGGAAGTGCATGACTTTTAGGCGATCGACAGAAGAACAAAGAGTTGCATTTAAGTGAAAATCAATAACCTCATTCATCGACGACGAACATGCTTCAAAGTCTTGTAAGTCGGATGTCCAAGTTTATTATGCCAACTAGTTGAAGAAGATATGCCAGAAGAGAAAGCTTGCTTCAGTTGCTCCTTAGTAAACTCCATGTGATACAGCCCATCCTTAACAGGACCAGTAAGAAGAATCTTGTTGGTGACCAAATCCTTAATAAGAAATTTGTCAGAGTAAAACTCAAAGTAACAATGATTCTCTTTAGTAAATTGAAGCATGTAGATTAAGTTCTTGGTAATAGATGGTACATGAAGAACATTTGAAATGGTAAACTTAACAGAGTCAGTATGTAATGTAGAAGAGCCAACATGAGTTATAGTCAAACCTGAGCCATTTCCAACTTTCACTTGATCAGAACCTTGATACTCAGAATGTAGATTAAGATTAGACAAATCAGAAGTGATGTGATGTGTAGCTCCAGAGTCAGGTACCCAACCAGATGAAGAAGAAGAAGAAGAAGGAGAACTAGAATCATCATGATAAGCAGCAAAGGCCTCAGGTTCAGGATACCAATAATCATCAAATGCATCACCATAAGAATCAGAAGAAGTATAGTAAGCCTGCATCATGGAGTTGTTACTGGGTACATATCGGTACCTACATTCAGGAGCTTCATGACCAGGTTTCCTACAAAGTTGGCACTCAATGGAGTTATTGTATCTTGATGGAGGAAAGAAATTATTGGAATTGTTTTGATGACCAAATCTTGCACCATTCCTGCCACCTCGAAAACCACCTCTGAATCGACCAGCATTTCTATTACCTCCTCGAAAACCATAATTACCACCTCTACCATAGGTGGTAGGAGAAGAATGAGACCAGGATTGTTGGGGATAAGCATTGTATGCAGGGGTATGTGAGGAATAAGTAGGGAAACCTGAATATTGGTGCTCAAATTGATGTGAATTTGGTTGTGGTTTTTGTGGTAGTGTCACATTAGCAGAAGCAGTGGTAAGGTCAAGTTTGGACTCAGCAGTAACTCTAGCTTCTTCAGACAACAATAAGCCTAGTAGTTCTGAGGAAGTGATAAGATTGTCATTCTTGAGTTGTTGAGTACATATAGAGGTTTTAAAGGCATTAAACTCAGAAGGCAAGCCTTGAAGAATATGAATTACTAAATCTTCATCAGAAACTGCTCTATCAATTTGAGCTAATTGATGTGAAAGTGAACGTGCCTTATTAAAATAGACTAACATTGAGTCTGAGCTCTTTTTTAAACCAATCAAATCTGTTTTAAGCTGTAATAGACGAGATTTAGTTGTGGAATTATAATTGTGCTCTAATCTATTCCAGATCTCATGAGAAAAAGTGCAGTCAATAACCTGAGAGTGAATTTCTTCTGTGCAAGCAGAAAACAACCATGATAAAAGAGCAGAGTCTTGATTTACCCAATAATCATATGCCGGATTGAAGACAAATTCATTTTCAGGATCATTATCAACAAAATCAGATGCACTTACAATGAGAATACCAGCAGCAGAATTTCGGCGAACATACTTCACTGGACAATGAAAGGAGCCATCAACAAAGCGAAGAAGATTGTAGCTGCGTAGTAACGGAGCAATTTGAGATTTCCATAGAGGATAATTTGTTGCAGACAATTTTGAAGGGGGTTTGAATGTTAATGGGATATGTTTATCAGATTTTGCCATTGATGATGATTGTAGAGGATTGTGAATTGAAAAATTAGGTTAAGAATTCAGTATCTGATACCATGTTAGAAGATATTATGTCGTTAGACAATCTTCATTAATGGTTTTTCACAGATTCAATTGTAGACTTGTTTTTCATTACAGACTCGATCTGGTTTATTGACTATTTAAACACCTGAACTAAAGACTGGTATAGCAGGTTACTAACCGAATATAACTGTCACCTGCCGGTTAACACAAACTCACACACAACACATGATTTGAAGAGCACACGATGGGGTTCACGATGTTTCCTTAACAGAAATCGAGAAGATGCAGTCAAGAAAAGAGGCGAGAAATTGAGAGAAGCAGATCGATCGAGAACAGGATTGAGACGTGATGCTGAGACTGGGTTTGAGCGAGATTGATTGAATGATGGGTTCGGTTAGGTTGAAGCTCAGGGAAACAGATGGGTTCGATCTGTGATGTTGGTGGCCGCTGGTCGAAATCGATAATGGGTTGAAAAGACTCAGGGAAGAATGGGATCTGTTGCCGTTCGAATTGAGGATGAACGTTAAACTGGGGAAGTTCAGTAGCTGCTGTTGGTATGAATATGGGTCTGAGAAGCTGTTGGTGCAATTTAAGCTCAGAGATGTGAGATCGGGCGCTGTTGATTGTCAAGATGAAGAGATCGAGAGTAAGCTGCTGACAGAGATGGGTTTTGTGAAGAAATGAGGATGAATTTCAAGACTCAGGAGATGGGATTGTGAATCGAGAAGAGTGATGATGATATTTCCGATGGGTTTCTGCTACTGATGTGGACGAATTAGATCGAAGAACAGACGAGAAAGGGGTCTCTGGTTCAAGAGTTTGTTGGGTCTTCGATTCTATTGAGATTGGGTTTGCGTTAATTTGAAGAATGGTGGTGGTCTCGAGGTTTGATGAATTCGAGCATATCCTATTGATGGTTGCTGATGTGAGATGAATGAAAAAAGATCGAATCGGAGATGGGGTCGTAGCTCGGATGAATTGAAAAAAATGGGTTTTACAGGCGAGTTGGAGAATCTGTGTGAATGGTGTATCTTTGGGAGATGGGTTTGTAGTTTTGCTAGAATCGGATTGGTCTTTGCAAATTAGGCAAAGCAAAGCCTTGTCAAGGACGAGGAATTGGTAAGAATGCGGATGCGGGTGAATGGGGTGTAGCGGTGTTGAGTCTGTGAACAAGGGTGGCTTGTTATGAAGGTGTTGAGGAGTGCAATTCAACAGAAAAATGAAGCAAGATGGCAAAGAAGAATGTGTTGCTTAATAGATGTATGTTAGGATGATTTCTTAACAGGGAATGAAGGAAAGAATGGCCTCGAACTCGGCTGGAAATGCCGAAAACAAACAGAGCTCGGCGGTTTTCCATTACAAATAGTCGACTCGGACCGATCCGGACGATCCCGATGACCGATCCCAACCGAGTTCAGTGACCGATTCCGGTTAGCTGAATTAGATTAAGTCAGCCGAGTAAGCTTCTGACTCAGCTGAGTGAGCCCAGTTAGCTGAGTCAGAAGCTAACTCGAGTCTGACTCACTCCTTCTCCTTGACCTTTGACTAACAGTTGACCGACGGTTGACTGTTTGACCGTTAGTCGTGAACGGAGGACTCGACGGAATATTCCGTCGAATATTCTCCCGACAACGGTGAACTTTTTTCGTGTGACCGTGGACAATTCCGCCGATTTCCGGCCACAATCCCATTTTCCGACGAGCCAAAAATTCCTGAATTTTCTATGGACTTCTCTCATGGGTGTGAAGACTTTGGATGGAGAATTGGACTCAAATTTGGAAACAGAAGGTGGAAGAGTTGAGAAAAGCTTGGATTTGGAAATTGAATTGCAAAAGAAAAAGGATTCTATTCCTTGGAAGATTTGGAGAATATTGAAGCCTATAAATAGAGAAGTTTTCTACAACTTCTACATACATCCTCTACACACACATCTTTACACACAACACTTTTCTTTTCTTATTCTTTGTGTGAACTCTTTAACATGAGTAGTTAATTTATTGATTGAGGATGAATTCCTAGTTCTTAATATGATTTGAGTTTTTGTTTTTAATTCTATCTTGAAGTTTTTCACATGATTATCGTTTGTTTTTACTAATAGGAATGATCTTAAAGACATTCATGATTGATTGATAGATTGTTTAGAATGCATGCTAAATTGATTTGTTAATTTGATCTAAAGCTAGTGAAAGTTAGGGGATAAGTAATCGTTTCTTGACTCTTTACATAAGTAGCAAACACGAGACCTTGCGGAGGGATTCCGTGGAGCAATTGTGTGTAGAAACAACGTTAGCAAGTGGACCTTGAGCTAAGAGTCTAACTACTAATATCAACCTAAGAAATTCACAAAACTTAATGCATGAGCCAAGTTACATCTAGGTTGAGCTAATTCTAGGTGGCTTGGTGATTAGAATCTGTAGGCGAGAACTTCCGTGTCCCAGATATAAGGGATTTAGGGGTTTAGCATCGAGCTAGCTGCTTTACCTACGGTTGGTGATAATCTGTGACTAATAACAAGTAGAAAAGAACATAACTTTAATCATTGTTTTGCAACGAAGAAGGATTCCTTGATCTTGTCTCTCTTATTGCTTTCAACTTTATCTTTTAATTGCTTTGTTTATTTTCTTTTGCTTTTTACACCCCCTTTCGTGACAATTTTTACAACTAGAATCTCGTGCTCCTCGTGGATCGACCTTGACTACCCTATATTACTTGTTAATTAGGTAGTAAAGTATTAATTAATTTGTTGTGGTTACGACACGCATCAATAGTCAATGAGATGAGAAGATGTGGCTGCAGTCAGTTGGCAAGGAGGCCTAATATGGCCGGTGATTGAATGGGCTTTTGGAGATACTTCAATAGTCCAGTTAGAGGACTTCGCAGCATCTAACTCCTTTAAAAGCCTAACTCATATGAGCCCCACGTTGAATGGTGAGCGTCACCATTCGCTTAGAAAAGAGCTTCAGAAAAGAGTTTTAATATTTAACCTGGTGAAGACACTTGGCGGGACTCTATGAGCTTCAATATTCGCTTAGAAGAGAGCTTCAATATTTAACCTGGTGAGGACACTTGGCGGGACTCTATTGGTCGGGGGTTAAAACATACAAAATCTTAACTAAACCTAAATCTAACCCTATTTTTTTTTCTCTTTCGCCGCATCCTCTCCTCTCTCTGTTTCGATTCTTTCTTTCTTTCTCGCCTCTTATGCAAATCTTTTTTCTTTCTCCATACTCTAATAGAAATGCTTGAATCTAATACAAGGCGCGCAAGAACAAGTACATGCTTCCCATTCAAATAAGGTATTCCTCTGTGTTCTTCTTTATTCAAGTGCAGTATAAAAGTGATTTATATTTTCATTGCTTATATCACCATCAAGTAAGTATCGTTTTTTTTATTTTACTCTTACCGTTTAATTCATGTTCTGATTTGCTACTAATTTTTTGTCCTCCACTAAATCTATAGAATAGAGATTCTCTATTAGAAATACAGTTGGGAACGATGAATCCTGTAGAATAGAGATTTTTAATTAATTAGTTTTTTATTTGTTGCTTGTAAATTTATATTGTTCCCTAATCTGAGAAGAACCCTAATCTTCTTTGTTTTTTTCTTATTTCCCTTTTTACAACAATGAAGTATGTTTACTTGATAAATGGTTCAGACTTAACCAAACACAATAGGATTACTATCAAGTAAATAGGAACTAACGTTTGTGTTTTTTACTTCTAATTATAATAAAAATAATTATAATTGCGGAAATAGAAAAGTAAAAGACACAATAAGATTTTGTTAATGAGGAAACCACAAATGCAGAAAAACCCGGGACCTTGTCCGTTGAATACTCTCGAGATTAAGTTGCTATACAAAATCAAACCAACTTCGTATAGTTGAGACCAAGCAACTAAACCTATAGTTCAACTAGTTAAAATGTCTGTATTCCCACGCCTCCAACTTGTAATAAGTCACGTACTTGGAACAATTCCTTTGGTTCGTATTCCAAACAAATAAAGGAACAACAAATCTGTTTGGTAACAACTCTTTTCAACCAAGTGATATGAGTTCGACAAAAAGGCTCTTCCGTTTATCCCAATAAACTCATTTGTCGTGTCCTTAGATCTATCTAATAACAACTACCAAAGTAATTGTCAAGATTTTGCAATCAATACTTTTAATCACAAAGAATTGTATTGATGCCGATCTACTCAAATAATAAATCCAATCTACCACAAGGATAACCGATTATATTTGGATCCTCTTTACCCGAAACAAGTATTGTGCGCACCAAAGATTATGAACCCAAATCGAAATCTTCTTCATCTTCAAATCTTCTTAGATCTTCAATAAACACCTGCACACAATCAACTTGAATCTCTTGTGATCAATCACACACAGAACGAAGTCTGTTAATAATGGATTATCACAAGACGTCTTTAAATCTACAAACAGTCTAAAGATCCCTGTCGAAACTTTGATCTAGTTTGAGTGAATCTTATATCAGAAGAGAAGATTCTCAAGCATAAACAAACTAGGTGCAATCAAAGTTCAATAATCGTTAGTCAATCAAATCAATCGAAAACTAATAATAAACCACAATTATATAGTTTCCCACCAACGGCACTAATAGAGCTTCTCAATCCCAAAGAAGTCTTTAAACCGAGCGGCCGTAAGAGATTTCTCCTAATTATGTTACTTTCCTCTCTGGATAGGCGGCTCCACCGGTAACAACACAACTAGGTAGTTTTGATGGCTCTGAGGATTAGTTTGCTCGAAATGCAAACTTTTGATATTTATAGACCAAGGAAGTTTGGACACCAAGGAATTTCCAAAACCGAAAATATTCTCAAGATATGCAATATATTTCCAAATTCGGTTTCCATAATTCCAGGAAATGCTTTGTCCAAATAATGACCGAAAATCTCTTAGAAAATCTCCAGCTAGCAAATGCACATTAATAATTTTTATTTTCCGAATATAAAATTAAAAACCTTAATTAAAAGATTCTCAATTTATTTTCGATCCGGGATTTTCCTTAGCTATTAAGGAATATCTTTGAACAATAAAAGATAAGCGTTACTGCACATGTTCAAAGTATGTCGACATCTTAACTTACTAAATCATCTTTCATATTTACTATCTTGGAATCAATTTGCCACACTTCCAAACAAGTTTAGAATTGGTTCATCTGACTTCCAAGAACTATGTGATTCATTATCCTATCAAATCACCAAACATGGGTTTCACGGTTCTACCAAAACAAGTTTCGGTTGTACCTCCATGTGGGTACTGGAATTAGTCACACTAGCTTTCCAAAATTCGGTTGACTAGGTACTAGGATCGGTTCCCACATATATATGGCATCTAACTTGTATTTGTTGCACATGTCTATAAGATCGGTTCCCAATATCTAAAAACGTATTGCACATGTTCATAGAATCGGTTTCCAATATCTAGAAACTTGCTGCACCTCTTACAAGGATCGATTCCCCTCTTGTGATCGGTTGCACCTCTTACTAGGATCGGTTCCCCTTTGCCTAGAGTTGGTCATACCAATTACAACAAATCGATCATAGTATCTCAAGTGATTACTTAAGATCGGTATCACTAATAAAAGTCATACCAATACAAAAGTCAGGCCTTGTGATTAGTTTTACCAAGAACATAAGCAAGTTATGAGCGGTTATACTAATCTCACATATTGGTAGTTCAAAAGATATGCAATGAATTACAATACCAATAAGCCTAGCGATTTCCCTTTCGATTCACAAAACAAGTTCATGAATTTACTTCCTTTAAACGAATGTAAAATATTGTTTCTTAGGATGAAATCTTCACCTCATACCCATACATAATCACAATAGCATTCAAACGATTATGTCGATGTCTTATATACGAAGTTCAAAAGATAAGCGTTATACTTCGTATTGTATTCCTTAATAGTACGTCTAACTTGAGTATAATCATTCATAGCTTTGCAATTATGTTTTCAATATGCACGACTTGAAAGATACGTTAGGGAATGAAACAGTTCAAGTCAAATATTACTAACCTCAAGTGGAAGGATGATGTCGTCGTTGTAGCTCCTTACTTCTTCACTTCTTCAAGTCTTCACGTAATACTTGTAATGTCTCATATCCTAATACTTTCAAGCTAACCTATACGAAGTTGACTCTGGTACATAATCAAGCGACTCTTTAAATGAGTTTTGGTTCACTAAAATATGAGAACCAAACTTGACATACCAACGCTTGGTGGGTTCAACCGAGCTATGCTCTAACAATCTCCCCCTTTGTCAATTTTAGTGAAAAAACTCTTACATCATATGGATAAACAAATTACAAGAATCCATTACACATACGCTTGATTCCCAAATTCAACAACACAATAACCTGTATACATTCAATTCATAAATGCCGCTGTTGACATTATAATAACAAAGCTAATACTCCCTAAAGGTAAGATAAGTAGATTTTCAATCCGCACGTGTTTGTTATTCCCTTATCAATATGATATTCTACTCCCCCTTAGTCTATGCTTTACTCTTTCTTTAGATAAACGTTTAAGCACCATTGTCCTTTCCCTTAGTGATATCAATCAATATAAATCAATACCAATATCACTTGTTTACTCCATATATTTCTCCCCCTTTTTGTCACAAAATGACAAAGTTTCGAGCAAATAAAGGACAAACCAAAATAACCTTACAAATCTCACAAGACTTGCAACCTATAAGAGTTAAGCACGAGGGTTCCGCACACCATTTTTGATAACCAATATCAAAACCGAAACTACAAAGTAATTTTGTTTTGATATGTTACCAAGGAAGCAATTGCCCGAAACAATTTTCCATAATAGTTTAGCAAACCAAAAATCTACTAAGCACCTTAGTTCCTTTGCTAAACCGATTGTACAGTACAATCACTTGTTCGATAAGACCAAAATAAAGATAACTCTATTTTTCTCATCAGGTTCTAATTATCCATATAACTTAGACCTTTCACTTTTAAACAAGACAAGTACTAGGTTAGTTAACTAGCATTTCTTGTTAAGGACATTCGATTATACTTGAATAACCGAAACCTCCACTTTGATAAGTCTAACTAAGATCATAATTAACTTAGTTTTTCTTATCCTGAATCGAATTGGACTAAACAATTCATCGCGAAAACCTTTTCTTTTGTTAAGCCATAAACAATTCATACAAACCAAATAAATCAACTTGCATAATTATTTACCTCAACCTAAGCAATTGAAACAACATAGACATTAAAGCACCGCAATTGCACCGAAATTTTGTAAGCCTAAACAATTGATACCAAACAATAAAGCAAGATAACAATAGTTTTTCTTAACCGGAAACAATTGAATCACACACACATCCATACACAATAATGGAATAGAATATCAATTGTACCGAAATTTTGTTAAGCAAAAGCAATAAACATATGCAATAAAATCAGGCTTTTCTTAAACAGGAAAACGATTAACTAAAAGTCGTTACCTCAAATTTCGCATCCTCTTCTCCAATAATGTTTGCATCTTCTTTCCAGGGAGAATTGATACCGAAATATCATTATGTTGTCATCCTTATGCAAAACAAAAGAATAACAACAACCAACCTTTACCAGAGAAGGGTTGAAAACTGGCTTTAACTATTGCAAGCAAAAGTTGAAACCCCGAAACACATATGCTTTTATGCTAAACCAAATGATTCAACATATTGTGATTTTTTCACATATTGTTTCAATCAGAACCCCTCATGATCCTTTGATAAAGCCTACCAACATGGGCTAGAACTTAATCCTGCTAAACCAAAAAGTCACCCAAACCATAAGGGTTCACAACATATGAGATCGAATATTAAGGTCATGAAACCGAAATCAAACATCCCATAAACATACATAGCAATAAGATAAAGCATTCAAGCACAAGTTATGTAAACGAAAAACTATCACAAGAAAATTATAAATCAAATAATTTTATTCATAATAAGATAGTTTTATTCATAATAGACCTAATACAATCATTGAAAGAAATCAAAAATTTAAGTTTATTTTCCCCGGATTAAGTATTACAACAAATAACTTAATCTCTAGTCTTTGCTCTTGTTGTTCACCGAGGTTTCTTCTGTGTTCAAACTTTTGAAGCATGTCTCAAGAGACTTGTCTGAAACCACTTCTTGTTTCTCAAGTTTTTCAACTTGAACCTTCATATCATCAATATCGCCTTTTGTCTCCTCAATCTTATCTTTGAGCCAATCTTGATTTTGAACCGTTATTATGAGATTGGTTCTTAGTTCTTCAAAACCTTGGATATAGTCAATCATACTATCAGAACGAATCCACTTGGTTTTGGTTGGATCTTGTAGGTTGTAATCCAATAGACATGACTTATCATGTGATCCAACTGAACTATCAGAATCATAATCAGACATGATTTTTGATATATTTTTCTTCTCCCTCTCTGTATTGATTCCTTGACAATCTTTAACCTTTTGAGCTTCCTCCTTATTAGCTTTTGTGACACTGCGAGTTATTGGAGGCATGCTCGGTTATATAAATAAGGATTGATCGGGTTTCAATAATACTGCAAGAGATAGTTTCCCTTTAGAAGAGACAACTCTCTGAATTCGAAAATATCGAAAATTCTCAAAATATTACAAAAATATATTCTGTTTCCTTTGTCCGAACTTCTCATGCTGGGAGGTTTATTAAATTTTGAAAATTCTAAATAAAACATATTTTTGGAAGATCGTGATAAAAATGAACACCTTTTATACATACATGGATTCGCAGTAATCCATAAAATGTCACAGATTTTTCTGATAAGCAACTACACATAAAACAAATGTGCTCTCGTTTTATTGTGCTTTTCTCATCCATAATTAAGAGCACGGAAGGGGATGAGAGTGCACAATTTCGATACAACTAAGTTGTATCGGAGTAAGCTTTTTCTAGCTTACAGTGAGTATCAGAACCATAGTTCATGTTTCTCCTTGGGAATTTCTGCCCAAAATATTTTCTCCCAGAATAATGATCTTTTCTAACTCTAGAGATATGATCATGTGGAGAAGATATACTGATGTGAGAATTTTCAGAGATAGATAAATCTCTCTTAATTCATCAATGAGATTTTTATAAGATTTTCTTATCCTAAGGATTTCCTTATGGTTCACATCAAAGATGATTATCTCAAACAATTATCAGAAATTCTTGATTGTTTCTTTGGTAGAGATTCTCTCTTTTCCTTTCTTCTGGAGTCGTTCTTCATCAAAACAAGGATTGTTTTGATATGGGTGAGGAGGAACTTTTTTTCCGAAACGATTATCAACTCTTTCCTCTGATCCTTTTGAGTCGATCTTATCGTGTAGTGGTATGATCTGTCTTTCTACTTGTAGTAGCAGGTTTTCCCATGAATTAGTTCATTGAAAAGTTGCCATTTATCTACACAGGGGAAAATGGAATTACACTAAGGAATGGTCTTTTATATAAGGTAATACATAGTGGATGACTTTTTTAAGACAAGAAACTTCCAGTTGTTTTGTGTGTCGTTTCCCACTTTCAAGTTTCCTGCGATTTTTATTGATCCACCGCCATTGCGATATTTGAACATCTTGAAGTATTTTTAAAGTTTCTTTAGTCTTTGTTGATGAAGGAACAAGACTGATTCTTTTGCGAAGTTCCAAGCTTGTATTCCTTATCTCTCCCAGATCCATAAGATTTTTACTATTGTTTCGCCTTGCTTATTTTTTAAATTTTGATTTTGTACTTTTACAGATTAATGTCTTCTCTTGACACGTTTCGGTTCAAAGTTTCCTTTGAAAAGATTTCGTTTGACCATCTCCCTTCCATTCCCATCGTGATAGATATAGAAGATGGTTTCTTATCCTTCTTCCCTTCATCCATTCTTTACTGACTCATGATGATCCAAGATTAGTCTCGCTAGTCCAGCAAACTACCATCATCTTGATCTCTCGTTTCATATGTGACTAAACCTTTATACCTTAATATCTGGTCCCAAATTTAAATCAAATCTCGTGATAACTATGGTGAATGCGAGATCTCAGAGCAAGGAAAAGGATAATGTCTTTTAGTTGATTGGCACCCGGCAATAATACTCTCTCGTCATTCCAAAGATGAAATGGTGGGTCACCCCTTGATCTTAAATGGTCCTTAAGAAATCACATCCTTGGGAATTCAAATGGCATCATTAGTTGTGAAATCTTTCGGATAGCTAGGTTGAAAAGAAGCTACAAAGGATCCGTCGGAGGATACTCCGATTGATCGCTTACAGTGAAGTAAGAATCACTTCCTTTCTTCTTATTTTAAAACAATATTGTTGCCTCTTGTTTCTTATCTTTACACGTATGCGAAGGTCATTTATTCTTTGCGACTAAAAGTAAGGGTAACTTAAATAAAGAAATCCTCTGCCCCCTAACTAAGAAGCTCCAATTTGACAAGCTTCGATGCGCCATGAATCGAGATTCCATCTACAGTTCTTCCATGGATTCTCTTCTCATTGTTTCCAAGCTAGAATGTGCAATGCCACTCTCTCTTTGGAGGGCAATGATAAATGTCTTTATCTTTGATGTATCTCATATCTCCCCATTTTTATATTGTTGTATATGTATTAACAGCTTTTCTATCTCCTTTCATAGGTTGGAAGGTCTTCTTTGTAGTTGCCTCGAGATCTTGAGAGAAGACGCAGCAATCTTGAGAAGAAGAATTCGCAATTTTCGAGAATCGAGGCCAAGCTGGGCAAGTTTCTCGCATGTAAAGACGAGGCGATTCAAAAGTTAAATACCCCGAACTTGACTCCCAAAAAGAAGAGGGTATCCACCCTTCAAAATGCTAATCAGCAACTGGTATAATATTTTGCCTTCTTTTATTATTTTTATTTTATTGGTCGTGTATTGCCACACAACTTATTACTTTCGCGGCAGACGTGATATAATCCTCTCCGGATGGATTCTTTGAACCTATGGATAATAACCTTAACTTCCTCGCTCATCTCCCAACACTTCTTTAAGTAGTTCTTCGAACAAAATTAACTCTCTTTCATTAGATGAACTCCAAATATAGCCTTTTAGAGATTGAACATAGATGTTGGTTTAAGTGCTACCAACAATTTAAACAAATGTTTCTTGAGTCTCGTAAAGAAATCAAAATTTTGAAGAAGAAAATTAGTGATCACATAGATGACAAAGACCCGCATTGCTAACAATGGTGCTCAAGCATTAGCAACATTTCAAAATCTCTTCTTGAGCTACAAATTGAGCGAGATGAATTGCTTCGCATTTAGTGGCGAGAAGATCAGATTCTCCTTGTTAAAATAATGATGATGAATTACAGGCTGCGAAAGTTTTAGATAAATTTTAAATAACCTAGGTGTTGATGTTAGTCTTCACGCGAGCATACTTCCTTGATTAAAGATATGATATCTCGATAGAAGGTTATTTATTACACCTTACTACTTCTTTCTTTTGTAGTATTGCTTGTAAATTATTAATTTGTTGTTACTTATTTAACTGAGAAGAAACTTGAGACGAGTAAGGATCTTGAATCGTCACGGAATTTTCAAGAATTGAAGAACACGAAAAACAACGATTCTCTCCCCTCGTAATAATAAGTATTCCAAGTTGAAGAAACAATTTGAAACGAAGAACTTTAATAATGATGCGGTTTCGCAATGGAGCCATGGAGTATGTTTGTAAACACTCCCTTGCATACATATCCCTGGCTTCTTGAAAAGGTTCCCCGAGAATCTACCATCGATGTTTCCGATAGTGAAGCCGGCGAAATGCAGCGATGAGAATAATACAACCGAAGAATCGGTTCACCAAAGATATAATTCTTTTGTTTTCTTTTTCTGCGTGTAATCCATTCTTTGTATCTTTGTTATATGAACTCTTCTTTCATGAATTCATCTTCAGGTACTTCTTCCTTGTGATATAATTGGCAACATTATTAATGTATAACTCTTTCGTCAAGAAGATGAACAATATTCCATCTTTTCCATTCCCATACTTGCCTGCTATATTGATCTTCGATGGAAGAAGTTAGTTATCCTCATGTATTTTGTTGGATAATAATTTTAATGTTGCTGAAATGTATGCGACGAGGTGAAGTTTTGCGAACATAAAGCCCCATGACGATATAGGAATAAATTCTCTTGCGAAAACATAGCCTCATGACATTTATACTGTTTTGACACCCCCTAATGTGTCGCCCTTATCATCTCCCAGGATTTGCCCCTTCAGGAGGCGAAACATCGGCCATACAAGACTAGCTCACTCCCCATCGGTCTTAACAACAACTTGTTGTTTTACTGACCTCTTATCCCTTATACCTATATGGTTTATGGTTACGAGGCTGCACCCTAAAATCCAGGTTCATCCATCCCGGCACTGCCGGCTCAACCGTGCCACGGCGCCTTCGGTCGCCCAACCGGGTATAACCTACATATATAGTTGGGAATCCAGTACCTCCTCGGATAGGCTTTCATGGGCCCCAAATTTTCTTCGAGGCTATGTAACCTTTGATCCCCCTTATATGACGCCTTTAGGTCTTACATTTGCCTCTTACGAAATGTTATTCGCGAACTAGGGTGTACGCCGCAAAGGTTTTACTCATTCATTTTTGTTAAATCATTCAATCATTCATGTTTCATTACTTGTTAATATTTGTTTGCGAAGATCTCTTTCTTAATCGAATTCTCATTTACCCTTGGTGCGAGATTCTCGCACAGCATTACTTTAATTATTCAAGATTACCATAATATTCGCCTTGTCTCTAATTCACCTCGATATGTTCCGTCCTTCTTCCACCATCAGTTTTCTTCTGCTCATCTTGCTGTTTCCACCCCTTTTCTTTTGGCATTCCTCTCTTAGCTTTCTACATCTACTTCATGACATTGTTGCGACTCCTTCCAATCTCCTGTATAATACCAATTTTACCATAATCCTTGTAGAGGTATTCTCATATGAACCTCTCCCTTTGGTTTGTTTGCGGTGCCATTAAAGCCATATATCTTGTATGTATCAAATCCTCATCTTTTCCTCCCATTTTGATCGAAGAAGTTTCACAACCAACGGGCTATCATGTGTTCTCTTCCTTTTGGCACTTCATGCCTTTGTTCTAAGTCGTTCTGCCCGGGCTCATTATTTCTTTATCATCGCATCTCTCGCAAAGACTCTCTTGATTGTCATGAAAATCTTCGATGGTGCGATAGGAGTGGACAATGGAGTTGCAGTTCAAATTCTTGGCTTTTGTTCTCGCCGATCACAAATGTTTCCCTTTCCATCACACATCATTTTGCATCTCACTGTGGTGGTGGTAATGTCTTTCTTCTCCCCTTAGAAAGTGATTCAACTTCCCTTGATCAATCATCACGAGAATAATTCTTTTATATTTCTAATCATTTGTTTGATGCCCGTGGAAACGATGGTAAGAACAAAACTCGTGACTCTATCGCCCGACGGTGGTTCCATTCCAACATTCCAAGGTCTTTGGTACATTTTCCATCACAAGTATAGCTTCCCCTGCTTTTCAACGCTAGTATTCGGTGGAGGCATCTTAATTTGTTCATTACTTCTCCGCCCTCCACGGTTATTTTGCCTTCGTCACCATAAGTTTCTTGCACATGATCTTCAATCTTATTATTAACATTACGGTTGTAGTAATTCCTTTCACGTTCAAACTCTTCTTGATCATGGCTTCCCATCAACTCTCATCGCCTCTTTGTCCTTGCGAAGTGCTGCTTGAGTAACAAGCTTGCGTTCGCAGCATTCGAGTTGTGTTGCGACTGGATAAGAATTCATTTCATTAAATCTTTCTTCTACAGGCGATAAAATTCTCGCGGTTATTGTTTGAATGTATAACAAGTTAGTCGCAAAGAGCATTCACAAATGAGAGGATGAGATATCTCTCCTCAACCCGTCCGGCCATCTCATTACACATGGTTCTCCATCTTATTGTCAAAAGCTTTCTCCAACTCTTTGTTTCAACCCGATACATCTTCAATTCATTGTTGCTTATGTAGGCTCCCAAAATGTAGCTTGCGATGGTTAAACACGCGATCGTGTTTACCTTCAAACCACTTTAACGCTTCCTGTTAAGCTTGACGCGAAATACTTACACAATATAGCATCAAACATACATCTCATATAAACTTTAATGTCTTGCAAACAAAAATGCTTCTAATGTAGGCAAATTGCATTTAGGAGGTATTCCTCCCATCTTCCTAACGTGAAGGGATTCTTCGCGGCAAAGTCTCCTTCCTCCTTCCCTTCTATTATTCAAGTAATCCTCTCATTTCCCAATTCTCTTAAGATTTGTTCATTTGCTCGGAAATCCTTTATTTTCTCCTCTTCTTTCCTCGCGACGCCTTCTTCGTTTTTTTCTTTCAATTCCGCATTTTCACCATTATATCGATTATTCTTCTGAATCATGGTTTAATTCTTCTCTTGGCCTTTCTCTCTCGCGAGCTGCTCATGTAGTGTCTCAATGTCATCCACGATCTCTCGGTTTCTTCTCAATTCTTCTCTCCCCGGGTACAAAATTATTCTCCCTTCAACATTCAATTCTTGGAGTTGCATGTTTCCTTGATTTTCCCTATTCCGCTCATTTTTGAAGATTTTCTAGTGAGGAATATAACATCTTCTATTTCTTCTCTTCTCTCGCCACTCTTATATTCGGATTTTGTGTTTCTCCATCGGTGCTTTTACATTGGTAAAACTCTCCTTCTTTCTTCTCTTATTCGATCTTGAACTTGATCTCCGCTACTTCTAGATCTCCTATTTCGCAACCTCATATTTTTTCCATCCTCAATTCATGATTCTCGTCTTGTCAAGTTTGCTCGTTCCTCTGCCTCTAGCCGTCTCTCCTCATGTATTGTTTGTCTCAATCTTTCTAATCTTTGCGATTTCTTCGTTACCTAGATTCATTTCTCCATTCATTTCTTGCTCTCCTCCTCCTTGTCCATTGTTTACTAACATTCGAGAATCGGATCTCCAAGTATGTACACTTACTCTATCATAATCCTCGGCCGTGTTCACACTACGGGGGAGATTATTCTCCATCATTTCTCCTATTCATCCTTGATGATTCTCCCCGTTTCATTCCTCCTTTCTCCCGACCAAGTGTTGGTTGCCCTTGTACATTTCTTCTTTAGCCATTTTTCTTTTCCAATGAATTTTTGAGTATCTAGAAGATTTGACTCTGTCTTTAATATCAGCACTTTAGAAGACAAAGATTTTATAGGCTTTAGGAGTTTTACCAACTCTTTATCAGCATCCTCTTTTCCATCAGAGAACGACATAAATGTTTTCGCAAATCCTGGATCAGGAGTTAACAAAGTGGTAAGATCTTCAACTTTTGAGTATTCATACTCTTGCATAACGTTAACTGAATCAGACATAGATTCAATTTCTTATAGGTTGGATCGCACCAAATACAAATTGTTAGATCTTTTCGTGTTTGCCCGCTCTGATACCAATTGAAAAGACTAGGGTACCCAAATATAACTCAATCTAAAACTTTTCCACCTATAAGTCCTTTATCCGAAAGTGATTGTCTATGGACTGAGTTGAGACAATACAAGTAATCGGTTCACACTTCGTGTGATCGTCTATGGATACGAGATCGAGATAATACAACAACAAGATAACTTGTGTGATTGACTATGGATACAAGATCGAGACAATACAACACCGAAGTATGTTTACTTGATAAATGGTTCGGACTTAACCAAACACAATAAGATTAATATCAAGTACATAGGGATTAACATTGGGGTATTTTACTTCTAATTATAATAAAAACAATTATAATTGCGGAAATAGAAAAGTAAAAGACACAACAAGATTTTGTTAACGAGGAAACCGCAAATGCAGAAAAACCCCGGGACCTTGTCTAGAATTGAATACTCTCAGGATTACGCCGCTATAAAAAATCAAACCAACTTCGTATAGTTGAGACCAAGCAACTAAACCTATAGTTCACCTAGTTCCGTCTATATTCCCACGCCTGATATGAGTTCGACAAAAGGCTCTTCCGTTTATCCCAATAAACTCCTTTGTCAGGTCCTATCTAATAACAACTACCAAAGTAATTGTCAAGATTTTGCAATCAATAGTTTTAATCACAAAGAATTGTATTGATGCCGATCTACTCAAATAATCAATCCAATCTACCACAAGGATAAACCAATTATAGTTGGATCCTCTTTAACCGAAACAAGTATTGTGCACACCAAAGATTATGAACCCAAATCAGAAAATCTTCTCCGTCTTCAAATATTCTTAGATCTTCAATAAACACCTTCACACAATCAACTTGAATCTCTTGTGATCAATCACACACAGAACGGAGTATGTTAACAACGTATTACCACAAGATGTCTTTAGATATACAAACAGTCTAAAGATCCCCGTCGAAACTTCTATCTAGTTTGAGTGAATCTTATATCAGAAGAGAAGATTCTCAAGCATTAACAAACTAGATGCAATCAAAGTTCAACAACCGTTAGTCAATCAAATCAATCAAAAACTAATAATAAACCACAATTATCTAGTTTCCTACAAACGGTACTAATAGAGCTTCTCAATCCCAAAGAAGTCTTTAAACCGAGCGGCCGTAAGATATTTCGCCTAATTAGGTTACTTTCCTCTCCGAATAGGCGGCTCCACCAGTAACAACACAACTAGGTAGTTTTTTTGGCTCTAAGGATTAGTTTGCTCGAAATGCAAACTTTGATATTTATAGACCAAGGAAGTTTGGACACCAAGGAATTTCCAAAACCGAAAATATTCTCATGATATGCAATATATTTCCAAATTCGGTTTCCATAATTCCTGGAAATGCTTTGTCCAAATAATGACCGAAAATCTCTTAGAAAATCTCCAGCTAGTAAATGCACATTAATAATTTTTATTTTCCAAATATAAAATTAAAAACCTTAATTAAAAGATTCTCAATTTATTTTCGATCCGGGATTTTCCTTAGCTATTAAGGAATATCTTTGAACAATAAAAGATAAGCGTTACTGCACAT
Organism: Papaver armeniacum; assembly: GCA_023531295.1. Classification (NCBI taxonomy): domain Eukaryota; kingdom Viridiplantae; phylum Streptophyta; class Magnoliopsida; order Ranunculales; family Papaveraceae; genus Papaver; species Papaver armeniacum. The sequence continues at coordinate 25,069 of JAJJWW010001748.1, read as the reverse complement.
GTTCAAAGTATGTAGACATCTTAACTTAGTAAATCATCTTTCATATTTACTATCTTGGAATCGATTTGCCACACTTCCAAACAAGTTTAGAATTGGTTCATCTGACTTCCAAGAACTATGTGATTGATTATCCTATCAAATCACCAAACATGGCTTTCACGGTTCTACCAAAACAAGTTTCGGTTCTACCTCCATGTGGGTACTGGAATTAGTCACACTAGCTTTCCAAAATTCGGTTATCTAGGTACTAGGACGGTTCCCACATATATATGGTATCTAACTAGTATTTGTTGCATATGTCCATAGGATCGGTTCCCAATATCTAAAAATATGTTGCAAATGTTCATAGGATCGGTTCCCAGTATCTAGAAACTTGATGCACCTCTTACGAGGATCGATTCCCCTCTTGTGATCGGTTGCACCTCTTACTAGGATCGGTTCCCCTTTGCCTAGAGTTGGTCATACCAATTACAACAAATCGATCATACCATCTCAGGTGATTACTTAAGATCGGTTTCACTAATAAAAATCATACCAATACAAAAGTCAGGCCTTGTGAATAGTTTTACCAAGAACATAAGCAAGTCATGAGCGGTTATACTAATGACACATATTGGTAGTTCAAAAGATATGCAATGAATAACAATACCAATAAGCCTACCGATTTCCTTTCGATTCGCAAAACAAGTTCATGAATTTACTTCCTTTAAAACGAATGTAAAATGGGATGAAATCTTCACCTCATACCCATACATAATCACAATAGCATTCAAACGATTATGTCGATGTCTTATATACGAAGTTCAAAAGATACGCATTATACTTCGTATTGTATTCCTTAATACTACGTCTAACTAGAGTATAATCATTCATAGCTTCGCATTTATGTTTTCAATATGCACGACTTGTAAGATACGTTATGGAATGAAACAGTTCAAGTCAAATATTACTAACCTCAAGTGGAAGGATGATGTCGTCGTTGTAGCTCCTTACTTCTTCAGTTCTTCAAGTCTTCACGTAATACTTGTAATGTCTCATATCCTAATACTTTCAAGATAACCTATACGAAGTTGAATCTAGTACATAATCAAGCGACTCTTTAAATGAGTTTTGGTTCACTAAAATATGAGAACCAAACTTGACATACCAACGCTTGGTGGGTTCATGATAGGTGCCTAAAACACCTTGATATTTATCTATTGTTTATGCTTTCTTTGTTATGTTTTCTTGTAAATTATGTATCTTTTGTTTGATTTTGAGTATGGTACTTTGGAGCAAAAGAAGAGGAAACGTCGCTTAAAAGGGCTAAAGTGTCATTTCATGTGCAACTACTGATGGAGGCGAATTATCTCTCATTATTTGCTTTTATTTCTTCTTCTCTCGAAAGGCATGTCGGCTTTAGTGATGAAAGTTGTCCAAAAGCATGGCAACCTTAGTGATGAAATTGAAGAAAAGAAGTAAATATGAGAGGTAAGAGATGGATGCTCGAGAACTACTAAAAGCACCTTAAAAGTGTTAAAGGCACCCCCGAAATGTCCGGAAGAGTTGATAAAGTCACCCGGAGTTTTTCACTATATACAGCCCAAAAGTTATCTTTGTACCCCCCCAAATTGCTATTCGCAACCCAAATAATTGCTAAACGTAGCCCAAATTGCTAAAGGGACACCGCTGTTGGATAAGGGGAAGGTCATCTTCTTCATGTGAAATTTAAATTTTGGCGGGAAACTTGGAGTAGCGAGGCCAGTTTTGGGTTCGATGATTGGAAGGCTTTCAACGAGATTCAATCGCCAAATAAGGATGGGATGGACTTGACTTAGCTAAACAGGCCTGGTACGGTAATTCAACAAACCGAATTGGGCTCAATCATCCGATGGAAGCTAAAACACGGAAGGAAACAAACTCGGGTTACTAGGAATATTTTTGGAAGTTACGTGGCAAAGGAAGTGAATATCTGACGATTTGTTTCTATCCAAAGAAGAGCCTTGAACAGCTAAGATTCAATCAATGACGTGTAGAGGATAACAGAGAAGGAGAAAATCAAGTAACTTGCCGTGAGAGGAAAGAAAATAATAAAAAAAAAGATATTCGTGATATTCTAGAGTTTTATTCGACCCGATGCATATAAAAGGGTGGTTAGAGTCCAAGGAAGGAAGACGGATACTTTGGGGTAGAAATATAGAGCTAGGAGTCGAGAAAATCGAAAAGAAGAAAACTTCACTGCTGCTTTGCAACTCAAGAACACCAAGAACTTTGGACCACCGAAGCGATCGCGAAGCGGTCTTAAGAACAACAACACAGCTAATGCTATATCGTTCTTCACGGTCAAAAAGAAAGGACTCCCAAAGTGACGGTCCTATATTGCGAAAATCATTGTAAGCTATTTATATTTTTATCAATACAATGATTAATGAATTTTTCTTCAATTTTTGCTCCATGAGTAGCTAAATCTATTTTCTAGGGTTTTGGAGGAAACTATTTTTGATGGGTAATATTTAGTATTTAAATTTCTTTGGCATATTTACTCCAATATTGTGTTTTAAATTGTCTAAAAATTCTCTCTTCTTTACATGCTTCGTAACAATTGTTTTGGGTAGTTTCTAGTTTCTTTTATAAGCGAAGGAGGATTAGGCCTTAGAATATTGACTAAAGTCATAAAAAAAGAGCTTGTAGTGTTATATTTTCCAAAGCATGAGATTGAGTTCGAAAATTGTTTTGAGTAAAATAGGAGTATTATGCCAAAGTTTTAATTATTGAGTTTACCATCATTAGAAGTAGCGGAATCCAAAGCCCTAGACTCATCTCTCCTTGGTAACAAAAATCAATTTTAATAGTTTGCCGTAATATTTTTCTTTAGTAATCTAAAATCAAATCTTTAAAAAAGTCCGAGCGAACGATACTCTACTTACCACACTTCAAAACTACATCAGTTTTTGGCGCCGCCGACGCGGACTTGCCTTTAGGTTAGGTTTTAGATTTTTTTTATTTTCTTTTTTTTTAAGTTTTTGTGTAATTTAATTTAATTTTTTTTTTTTTATTTCTTTGATTTTACTTGGGTATTTTTCTTGTTTTTATTGTGCAGGTAATATTCTATATTTATTGTGGAATTGCCTACCAAAAGAGGTAAGTAACAAAACCCAAATTTTTTTTAGGTTTTATTTCCTTTTTGTGAATATTTGTTTCTTTTTTTTTTTTTTATTTAAAAAAAAAAAAAATTTCAAAAAAAAAAAATACACGTTGCACACACCAATTGCATCGTCAGATTACCGAATTTAGGAAACCCGTGGAAAAGTACGCTGAACCCGTGTCTTGGGCCATTTGGGAGTTACCAGTAGAAATTCCACAAGCCTCAACCTTGTACCTTTAGGTATATTTTGCTTGAGGTAACCCAAGCATACCTAATTTAGTAAACCCCGCATTTGCATGTGCACGATTTTCTTGCTTCACTAGTATTCTTGCTTGTGTATGCGACGTTGGAAACGGGTAGGAAATAGACTTGAGGAGAACGATCTTTATAATTTGACACCGACCCGCTACACGTATATAGGTGATACTTCGATTTTGCCAAGATGGCTAATGAAAATGATGGGGTGAAGTTCCGCCAACCAAGACCCTTAGGGACCGTTTGAACCCATCTAGAGTGATACGTGAACACAGGGTTGTTTTACCGTCCACTTGTTAAGTTTGATATTAAACCAGGGACGTTTGGCATGCCTGCGTAAGTTTAGGGAATAGAGAATGAAAACCCATATACCCACGTAAGAGATTTTGAAATGATCTGTGACACCATGAGTTACCCGAATGTCTCTAAAGATGTGGTTAGGTTGCGTTTGTTTCCTTTTCCCTAGAAGAGAGAGCCAATGAGTGGTACCATTTGATTCCTTCTAAAACAATCACCACAGGATGGCCTTGTAGAGGCCTTTGTTAAGAAATTCTACCCACACCACAAGACTCGTCACATTGGCGGTCTATCCAAACCTTTAAGCGAGAAAATAGGTGAGAGCCTACATGATTACGTAGAAAGGTTTAATGAATTGTTATACCAATGCCCGCACCATGGCTATGATAAAGGCCACATGGCCCAAATCTTATATGAGGGCCTTGATAGTGAAACCCGAATGCGGAAAACAATGAGTGGTGGAGAATTTACCCATCAAGATCCGGATGAATGTTTTGACGAGTTCATCGAGTTATCCGAAAAGACTCGTCAATGGGCTTCAAATGAGGGAGCCCGAAATAACTAGGAACCCTATCCATAGGGTCAATAGAGTCGATAATGGGTCTCGATATCCTTAGGCGTTTAGAGGCCTTAGAGATGAACCAAGGGTCAAACCAGACTATGAGTGTAATAGTGAGCCTAGAACATACCCATGTACCATTTGTGGTGATCAAAATCATATAGGACCTCACCGTCCCTGTTTTTACCCTAGTGAAACTGCGCGAGACCCGCAGTTAGTGTCCTACACGGTGGTATGAACTCTAAATACGAGGGTCGACCCAAGTTTGACCCATACTCTAATACCTATAACCCCGGTTGGAGACATAACCCTAATTTTTCGTGGTCTAAAGGTAATCATCAAGGTAGCCCATCTAGCAACCCACCACCGGTTTCTCTAGGAACCAAGCTCAAGTACAAGAACCGAACCCGGTTGATAAAAAGGTGTCATCTCTAGAAGAAAGTCTAAAGCTCTTTATTGACCGTAGTGTGATAAAACCGGTAGAGACTACCCAAAATATCAACCATATACGTCAAAAGCTCGATGACTTTATCCTGACGAGTCAGCATAACCAACAAAGCGTGACAAGGCTATTGCCAACCTAGAGACTCAAATAAGTCAACTTTCAAACCGGTTAAATGATAGGGAGAATGGGAAATTTCCTAGCCAAACAACTCCTAATCCGAAAGGATTCAACCAGTTAATGGGTCGGGTGTTTCTAAACACAATGAACATGTCAAAGCAGTTATCACCCTTAGGAGTGGTAAAACTCTAGAAAACTCGGAGAATCACCTAAGGATACTAGTCCAAATTGAAGAGACCGAGGTTGACCAAACTTCGTCTAAAGACCCTAATGGGCCTGAATGTGCTAAGAGTCCAAGTGAGGAAAATATCCCTGAGAGAGTGTACGTACCACCTGCACCATTTCCTCAAAGACTCGCTAAGAAAAAGCCTAGTACATATGCCGAAATCCTAGACATCTTTAAGCAAGTTAAGATCAACTCCGCCCTTATTGGATGCAATAAAACATGTACCCCAGCTATGGCCAAGTTCCTAAAAGAGATGTGCACTTTGTCAAGAGAGATGCTAGTGTCCATAAAAAGGCATTCTTAACCCAACAAGTTAGTTCCATAATCTCACAAAAGTACCCAGTCAAATTTAAAGATCCCGGTTTGTCCCATCACACATGTGTCATAGGTACCCAAACGATAAACAATGCTCTATTAGATCTTGGTGCTAGTGTGAATCTTTTACCGTTCTCGGTATATGAACAACTTGGGCTAGGTGAGATGAAACCAACTAGGATAACACTACGGTTAGCCGATAGGTCACCAAAATCCCACGTGGAATTATTGAAGACGTTTTGGTTCGGGTAGAAAACTTTATCTATCCAATTGACTTTGTAATTTTGGACACTCAACTTTGTCTCTAGTCAAGATATCAATATCCCAATCATCCTAGGTCGTCCGTTTCTAGCCACTGCAAATGCAGTCATACATTGTCAAACTGGCCTAGTAGAATTCTCCTTTGGGAATCAGAAAATCTCTGTGAACGTTTTTAAGGCGTTACAAGCCCCACCGGACCCCGAACACTATGAGTCTATATGCTTGATTGATTCTCTAGTTGAGAATACTTTTACCACAAATAGTGTTAGTGATCCTTTAGAGGCGTGCTTGGCCCACTTTGGAGCCTACTATGATGAGGATAGTCATTTTGAAGAAGTTAATGCGTTGTTAGACTCTGCGCCAGTAATGGATTATGGAAAATGGCAGCGTAAACCAGAACCTCTTCCGCCAAGCATAGATAAACCCCTCCCATCATCGGTTAAAGCACCCACCCTTGAATTAAAGCCGCTACCGGATACACCGAAATATGTATTTCTTGGTAATGAGAATACTCTTCCCGCCATAATTCCTCTGACTTAGAGCCCGATCAGGAAAGTAGACTAGTTAGTGTTCTCCGTAAGCACAAGACTGCAATAGGGTGGACTGTAGCAGATTTGAAAGGAATTAGTCCTGCACTGATTGTATGCACCACATCTACCTAAGAAGGTGCCAAAACCTCAAGAGAAATGCAGAGACGTTTGAATCCTAATATGAAGGAAGTTGTCCGTACCGAGGTGCTTAAGTTATTAGATGCGGGTATCATATACCCCATATCCGATAGTAAATGGGTCGATCCTGTCCAAAGTTGTCCCAAAGAAGTCCGGGATTACCGTAGTTGCAAATGAGAATAATGAATCGATCCCTACCCGTATTACTACCGGTGGAGAGTTTGTATAGACTACCGTAAGCTGAACTCAAAGAACTAGGAAAGACCACTTTCCTCTACCATTCATCGACCAGATGTTAGAAAGATTAGCGGCCACAGCCATTATTGTTTCCTAGATGGATACTCCGGTTATAACCAAATCCCTATAGACCGGAGGACCGGGAGAAAACAACCTTCACATGTCCATTTGGTACTTTTGCTTACAGGCGTATGCCTTTTGGGTTGTGTAATGCACCCGCAACATTCCAACGTTGCATGCTAAGTATCTTTTCGGACATGGTTGAGCGATTTCTCGAGGTCTTTATGGATGACTTTTCGGTTTTTGGATCCTCTTTCGATGAATGCTTACACCACCTTACACTAGTTCTAGAACGTTGTAAAGAAAAGAACTTAGTCCTTAATTGGGAAAAGTGTCATTTTATGGTTAAATCTGGAATAGTGTTAGGACATGTGGTGTCCTCTAAAGGCATAGAAGTTGATAAAGCCAAGGTCGAACTAATTTCTAAATTAAGACCACCTAAGAATGTAACAGATGTTAGATCTTTCCTTGGCCATGCTGGATTTTATCGTCGTTTCATCAAAGACTTTAGCAAGATTGCCTTACCTCTGTCGAACCTACTTGCTAAAGATACTTGCCTTTGTATTTGATGAAACTCGTGTTGCGGCTTTTGAGAAGCTAAAATCATTATTGACTTCTGCCCTATCATCCAACCACCCGATTGGGACCTCCCATTTGAACTTATGTGTGATGCGTCCGATTATGCGGTTGGTGCCGTCCTTGGCCAACGACGTGATAAAGCACCTAGTGTGATTTATTATGCTAGTAGGACCCTAAACGATGCCCAGATGAACTACACAACCACTAAGAAAGAAATGTTAGCCATCGTTTTTGCTTTGGAGAAATTTAGATCATATCTCCTAGGGTCTAAGGTCATAGTCTATTCTGATCATGCCGCACTCAAATATCTCCTTTCCAAGAAGGACTCCAAACCTAGGCTGATTAGATGGGTGTTATTGTTCCAAGAATTTACTCTAGATATTCGTGATAAGAAAGGGTCCGAAAATGTAGTAGCTGACCATTTATCCCGTATCCTTGATGAAACTAGAGATGATGAGAAACCGATCCTTGACACGTTCCCTGATGAACAATTATTTTCCATCTCTTTGTTACCCTGGTTTGCAGACATTGTCAATTATTTGGTAACTGGTCAAATGCCTGACCATTGGTCTAAACAGGATAGAGCTAAATTCTTGTCTGAGGTTAAATACTTTTTCTGGGATGATCCGTACTTATTCAAATATTGCCCTGATCAGATCATCCGTCGTTGTATTCCCGGACAACGAAATCTCCAAAGTCTTGACTTTTGTCATTCTCGGGAGCCCGTGGGGGTCACTTTAGTTCTAAGAAAACAACTGCGAAGGTTTTGCAAATCCTTTTATTGGCCAACTCTCGTTTAAGGACTCCCACCTATTTTGTCAAAGTTGTGATAGATGTCAAAAGTTAGGAAAGTTGACCTGACGTAATATGATGCCACTTAATCCTATACTAATAATAGAAATATTTGATGTGGGGGTATAGATTTTATGGGTCCTTTTGTCAACTCCTATGGCAACTATTACATTTATTAGGCGCTTGACTACGTGTCTAAGTGGGTTGAAGCAATCGCTACCAAGACAAATGATCGCCACGTTGTGATCAAGTTTGTTAGAGACAATATTTTCTCTCGATTTGGTATGCCTAGAGCAATCATTAGTGATGGAGGTTCCCATTTTTGCAACCGGTCTTTCGAGGCGCTCATGAAGAAATACTCCATTACCCATAAGGTTTTCTACACCTTACCACCCACAAACTTGTGGCCAAGTTGAAGTGTCTAATAGGCAAATTAAAATGATTTTAGAAAAGACCGTAAACCCTACCCGAAAAGATTGGTCTTTGCGCTTAGTAGAAGCTTTGTGGGCTTACCGAACCGCTTTTAAGACTCCACTTGGGATGTCTCCGTATAGACTTGTCTTCAAAGCCTTGCCATTTGCACGGAATTAGAACACCGAGCTTATTGGGCCATTAAACGGCTAAACTTTGACCTACCAACTCTGGTGGTGATAACCGTAGAATGCAACTCAATGAGTTAGAAGAAATTCATAATGATTCTTACCAGAGTGCGAAAATTTACAAGGAGAAAACAAAAATATTTCATGATAAATCGATTATTCGAAAGACATTTGAACCAGGTCAGAAAGTTCTCCTTTACAATTCTCGTCTACATCTTTTTCCTGGTAAATTGAGGTCTCGGTGGTCCGGACCATACTTTGTCAAAATTGTTTTTCCTCATGGTGCGGTTGAAGTTGAAAATCCGAAGAACGGAGAAACTTTCAAGGTTAACGGTCAACGGTTGAAACCATTCTTGAGTTACCCGGTCATGCAATAGAAGAATCTGAGTCGAGAGATCCCGTCTACCAGGATTAATTTGAATGGGTCACAACGTCTTTGGTCAAGACACTAAACTTAGCGCTTTTGGGAGGCAACCCATACATGGTGATGTTAAGGTCCCTCTGGAGGACCTCTTTGCATTGTACATTAGTTTTGTTTTTGTTTTTATTTTTCTTCTTGCTCCCATGGAAGGATTGCTACGCTTCATCCAGGTACTATCTTTCTGATTTACCGCTTTATTCCTCTTGTTACTTATATTTTTGGTAATGCACTTTATTTTGAAACATTGGGGACAATGTTAGGTTTAAGTGTGGGGGTGAGGGAAAAACTTTTAGTTAGTTTTTAATAATAAAAAATAAAATAAAATAAAAATAAAATAAAAAATAAATGAATAAATAAATAAACTCCAGAGCCTAGAAATTTATGCTTATTAAGGATGGCACTAACCAATCTAAGTGGATGGAAGCATTTTGGTTGTAGGAGTTGAGGAACCAATCTGATTAGATGGAAACATCTAAAGAGTTTATTCATAAAAGCACGAGCTCGGGTGTTAGAAATAACATGATAGTTTCACCATATATCGGTTAGTCCTTTTCACTTCTGTTTGTATTTTGTTTTGTTTTCAAACTATGTTTTTCTAAGTGAATAGGTGGGGCTCACGATTCAAGTTGTTACCACTGCTAGGATGAAATAGAGTGATTGAGTTACTAAGAAAAAGAAAAAAAAGAAAAAAAAAAAAAAAATAGACCGGACTAATCGGACCAAATGGAAAAATAAAAAAATTAACACTTGGATAGCAATATGTGTGTGTTCTCCTGTCTCCGTCGCTAAACAAGCGTGGAACGCAGGATCCACGGGAATTATCATGTAATCTGCTGACAAGAAGCATGCGCTTGGATCCACAAGATCTAATCATGTTGTTAAAAAAAAAAAAAAAAAAAAAAAAAAAAAAAAGTTAAAGTGAATAAATCGACCAGTTGGTTCCCTTGTATATGCCCAGGACGAGTTGATCTAGAATTAGGATTATCGACCATGGTTCCCTTGTATATGCCAAGTCATGTGTTGATATTAGTCCGAACCGATATCTCAATCCACTAGGATTCATAGGTTCATTTTGGCAGTGGCCTTCAGACAGATATGAGCAACACCGTTCACCTAGTCAACATCAAAACCATCTACGCTTTTCCATATACATCTCTTAATCTATCCATGTGATTTGTTGACTCCGGTTATGATGTCCATAGTGTAACTATCTGAGTAGAGCTCTGTGACTTATATATGAATTTTAGTATGCTTGAGTGCAAACTCGTGTACAAAGAATTGGAATTTCGCATCGTGGGTACTTCCTCCCGTAGTTAATAAGTATGCCAACCAAGGAGATTCTTTAGTGCCTTCTAAGGTTCTGCGTAAATAGCTAGGGTTTGGAGTAAAGGTTTTGTGGGTACACCTCTGGTAAACCCTCCCGAGACTATAACTCGGCCACTAGGGCCACCTAGGGGTTTAAAGGCTTGTTATACGTGCTAAGTGTGACCGTATCCTCGACGAGATGGAGTTGTATGTATTAAAAATTATTTTAGTTTGATTTGCTCGAGGACTAGCAAAGTCTAAGTATGGGGGAATTTGATAGGTGCCTAAAACACCTTGATATTTATCTATTGTTTATGCTTTCTTTGTTATGTTTTCTTGTAAATTATGTATCTTTTGTTTGATTTTGAGTTTCAGGTACTTTGGAGCAAAAGAAGAGGAAACGTCGCTTAAAAGGGCTAAAGTGTCATTTCATGTGCAACTACTGATGGAGGCGAATTATCTCTCATTATTTGCTTTTATTTCTTCTTCTCTGAAAGGCATGTCGGCTTTAGTGATGAAAGTTGTCTGAAAAGCATGGCAACCTTAGTGATGAAATTGAAGAAAAGAAGTAAATATGAGAGGTAAGAGATGGATGCTCGAGGAACTACTAAAAGCACCCAGAAAAGTGTTAAAGGCACCCCCAGAAATGTCCCGGAAGAGTTGATAAAGTCACCCAGGAGTTTTTCACTATATACAGCCCAAAAGTTATCTTTGTACCCCCCAAATTGCTATTCGCAACCCAAATAATTGCTAAACGTAGCCCAAATTGCTAAAGGGACACCGCTGTTGGATAAGGGGAAGGTCCTCTTCTTCATTTGAAATTTAAATTTTGGCGGGAAACTTGGAGTAGCGAGGCCAGTTTTGGGTTCGATGATTGGAAGGCTTTCAACGAGATTCAATCGCCAAATAAGGATGGGATGGACTTGACTTAGCTAAACAGGCCGGGTACGGTAATTCAACAAAGCCGAATTGGGCTCAATCATCCGATGGAAGCTAAAACACGGAAGGAAACAAACTCGGGTTCTGTGGAATATTTTTGGAAGTTACGTGGCAAAGGAAGTGAATATCTGATTTGTTTCTATCCAAAGAAGAGCCTTGAACAGCTAAGATTCAATCAATGACGTGTAGAGGATAACAGAGAAGGAGAAAATCAAGTAACTTGCCGTGAGAGGAAAGAAAATAATAAAAAAAGATATTCGTGATATTCTAGAGTTTTATTCGACCTGATGCATATAAAAGGGGTGGTTAGAGTCCAAGGAAGGAAGACGGATACTTTGGGGTAGAAATATAGAGCTAGGAGTCGAGAAAATCGAAAAGAAGAAAACTTCACTCGCCGCCTTTCAAGAACACCAAGAACTTTGGACCACTGTAAGCGATCGCGAGCGGTCTTAAGAACAACAACACGGCTAATGCTATATCGTTCTTCAAGCAAAAAAAAAGAAAGGACTCCCAGTGACGGTCCTATATTACTGAAAATCATTGTAAGCTATTTATATTTTTATCAATACAATGATTAATGAATTTTTCTTCAATTTTTGCTCCATGAGTAGCTAAATCTATTTTCTAGGGTTTTGGAGGAAACTATTTTTGATGGGTAATATTTAGTATTTAAATTTCTTTGGCATATTTACTCCAATATTGTGTTTTAAATTGTCTAAAAAATTCTCTCTTCTTTACATGCTTCGTAACAATTGTTTTGGGTAGTTTCTACCGTTCTTTTATAAGCGAAGGAGGATTAGGCCTTAGAATATTGACTAAAGTCATAAAAAAAGAGCTTGTAGTGTTATATTTTCCAAAGCATGAGATTGAGTTCGAAAATTGTTTTGAGTAAAATAGGAGTATTATGCCAAAGTTTTAATTATTGAGTTTACCATCATTAGAAGTAGCGGAATCCAAAGCCCTAGACTCATCTCTCCTTGGTAACAAAAATCAATTTTAATAGTTTGCCGTAATATTTTTCTTTAGTAATCTAAAATCAAATCTTTAAAAAGTCCGAAGCGAACGATACTCTACTTACCACACTTCAAAACTACATCAGTTCAACCGAGCTATGCTCTAACAGTGATAAAACAACGAATAAATGGAGGAAGGGATATGGTGACCACACTATGAATGAGGTATCCGCATCTTTAGAAAGTGTGCATTTATGCGAAACATCTTAATGAAATTACGATTATGAAAGGCATGAGTTAATAACACTTTGTTTATTCACAAGATTAACAAAATTATACGGGAGAATAAAAAAATCAAAAAAAACAATTTCGGGAAAAAAAAATCAAAATCCTAATCTCCTCTCTTCCATAATCACCGATCGCATAACTTATTGCGTCCTTCGTTTTTCCCAGTTTTTCTTTATTCTCACCGTATGTTACGAGTTCGACATGCTATTGATTTTGATTTCTTTTCTTCTTCTCGGATTTATATTTAAATCATGTTTTTGTGTTTGTTTGATCCAGTGGGTGATTATACTTGGATGATGTGCAATGGGTTCATGTTTACAATCTCATAATGGAATGATGGCTCTCCTTGGTATCTTTTCGGTAATTATCGATCTCTAACTTTTAATCTACTTTCACAATCTCTTTTTCATTATTTTAGCTGGTAATTCCTTCCTCTTTTATTCATTCTTAAGTGATGTTTTTGTAATTTTTATAGGCATTTGTTTTTGTAATTTTTGTAATTCCTTCCTTTAAAATCCTAACTAATATGAGCCCCCACGTTGAATGGTGAGCGTCACCATTCGCTTAGAAAAGAGCTTCAGAAAGCTTTAATATTTAACCTGGTGAGGACACTTGGCGGGATTCTATGAGCTTCAATATTCGCTTAGAAGAGAGCTTCAATATTTAACCCGGTGAGGACACTTGGCGGGACTCTATTGGTCGAGGGTTAAAACATATATACAAAATCTTAACTAAATCTAAATCTAACCCTATTTTTTTTTCTCTTTCGCCGCATCCTCTTCTCTCTCTGTTTCGATTCTTTCTTTCTTTCTCGCATCTTATGCAAATCTTGTTTTCTTTCTCCATACTCTAATAGAAATGCTTGAATCTAATACAAGGCGCGCAAGAACAACATGCTTCCCATTCAAATAAGGTATTCCTTTGTGTTCTTCTTTATTCAAGTGCAGTATAAAAGTGATTTATATTTTCATTGCTTATATCAGCCATCAGCGTTACTGTTTTTTTTTATTTTACTCTTACCGTTTAATTCATGTTCTGATTTGCTAATAATTTTTTATCCTCCACTAAATCTATAGAATAGAGATTCTCTATTAGAAATACAGTTGGGAATGACGGAACTGTAGAATAGAGATTTTTAATTAATTAGTTTTTAATGTGTTGCTTTGCGGCTTGCGCAGTTGTTCCCGATCCGAGAAGAACCTAATCTTCTTTGTTTTTTTCTTATTTCCCTTTTTGGGTTGTCACCAAATAGATCGCCTTTGCTCATGTTTTTCCTTTTGTATTTTGTATTCGTATTTTGATTTTCGATTTTTTTAGTGGCTGTGCTTGATTTTTTTTTAATGCCCAATAGTCTTTCGCACATATGTCTTTCACTGTTGAAATCCGAAGCCAACATAATTCCATATATACAATTTTTCTTATTTTTACTTTATTAACATAAAAATATCTCTTTTATTGTTTTTGATTTAATATTGCTTTTGATGAGAAATGAAGCATGCTAACTCTCTTTAGTGTATGAAACATCAAGCTTTAATGGAATCAAGTAAATCCGCCATTAAATAACGGAGTACATCAAGTTGTGTTCAAGAGATGATTATTATACATGGATTTTTTGCGAAGTGTTTGTTTATTGTTTAAAACTGATGTGGAACATAAAACTTTACGTGGAAGCTACTCCTCTTATAATCCCGTAAAGCAATAGTAACTTATTGTTTGATCAGTTTACACTTTTTCCACCGTTTGATTTTTTTATGGCTTTTGATTTTAGGATTTTCTATATTGACGTGACTATCGTCGTGAAAACGCTTTGATTAAGGATTTTCTATATTAACGTGATTTTAGGATCTTCCACTGTAAAGATATTGATTATTTCAATATGTTGAAAATCGCTTTGATTAAGAATAGTGTGTGAGTAACCTCTATTTAACATCCTCTAAGAATGTTTTAATGATTGAAATGAGAGTTTAGAATATATAACCTTGAATGGATATAAACATTGTATGTGATACGTGTGTAAGTCCAAAATCCTTAAACCAAAGTATGCGTACTTTGTCTTCAGATAACCTAACTAAAGTCCGCGTGCACCGTACGCGTACTATCGGAAGTTCACGTCCCGTGAATTTCTGCGGAGTTTGTGAACTAAAAACAAACTTAATCCAGGTACTTAAGTTGCGTACCGGTATGCCTACTTGAGTGGGTTATTTTCTAAAAACGGTTTATTCGTGAAGTTAAACTTATATAAACTAAGGAATGCATATTTGCAAACCGTGGCTATAAAGTTCATGAATTGATTCGAGTGAATCAAAATCGTTTTTGCTTTGATTGTGTCTTGTATACTTCTATGAGATCTAAGCAATTGAATAACTCTATAACTAGTTCTTTTGAGTCATTTGAACTAGTTATGGTGAAGATGAATATGGTTGATATGAAAGTGCTCATATGGCTAACCATTTGGTTAACTATTGTTGAACCAACTAGGTGTACATGTTTAGGTACGGTTACACAAACCTAAATGAACGTGCATTTCATTTGTGTATAACAAGCTAAGTTCGATCTAATGGTTGAAAGATATTAGCTTGAATCTAATCAGGTTTTCATCTAACGGTGAATATTGAATGCTTTGTGATAGGTGTCTAAAGCACCTTAATATTTATCTATTGTTTATGCTTTCTTTTCTTAGTTTTCTTGTAAATTATGTATCTTATGTTTACTTTTGAGTTTACAGGTACTTTGGAGTCATTAGGAGCAAAAGAAGGAAAAATCATTCATTTGGAAAACGAAAAGTGCAAAAGGTCAATTCACGGGTGAAGAATGAACTATCGGTTCCCACTCTTGATAGTTGAACAAGAAAGAGAACAAGAAGTCGGTTCTGGGCCGATGGGCCAAAGATAATCGGGTGGTCTACATCGGAAAGTCAGGGTGCATATAACAATTTCATTACTACCAAAACTCAAGAATCATAGAAGATCATCTCTTTTATTTCTCCTTTGTGTAATGGCGGCTTCACTAGAACGAGGTCGAGAAGAACTCTGCTAAGGGCGATGGCTGATGATGATTGTTCGATTTGAATGGGAGAATTTGTTTGATGTTCAAGGGTTTGACTGGATTTGAATTAACAACAACAAGATCATATAGGACACGAATTAGGGTTTCAATTGTAGCGGAGAAGAACAGTTAGAGATGGGATTGTCACTGCTGCTACATATCGAGAAGCAAAGAGTTTTTAATGAAAAAATTAGGGAAGTATTGATGAGATTAGTGATGGGTATCTTTGATTTCAAGACTGGCGCAGTTAATTTGTGAGAAATTTGGGTTTTATTTTGTAACAGAGAATGTTAGGGTTTGAGCAATTGAACTGGCAAAATGGAGGAGATGAATTTGATGGGTTGCAATCATGAATAACATGGTACTGCTAGTGGTTTGTGATTGAAGGTATTTGTGGTGATTGTATTTGATGTACAAGATGATGGATGTATTTGGGAGATTATGGTAGCCGTTTTACATTGCGATTCTTTGGTGATTGCGGGGAAACAATGGTATTGCTCTGAAATTGATGTCACTGGTGGGTATCTGAGAAGAGAAAGTATAAAAGGGAGGCTTGTATCTCCTAATAAAAGGATCAAAATCTTTATCTTCTACTTTGGTTCTAGGGTTACAACATGATAGATTTCATTTTTCTTCTTGTTATGAACTCCATGATTATGAGTAGTTAATTTATTTGGTTATGGATTAGTTGGATTTCACATAACATGAATCCTTGTTTGATATATTAGTTTTGTCTCAATATTATCGTTTATGATTCACCATTAATATTGTTACATGATTTGAATGCTTGTTTAGTCGAGTCGCGAATCGATTGAGTTTGCTTTCATCTTTATTGCTAGATTAGAGTTTATTGTAGGATCAGAATATCGCAACATCAATATCCTTGCGAAATCCTTGAACGACACATTGCGAAGATATTGCAGATTGGTAATAAAAATGACGCAAAGATGGACAAAAACTGAATACGAGAAAGATGTGAAGACCTAGCGATATTTAGGAGTGCTGCGAGATTTAACACTTGAACACTTGCGAGAGTGTCGCAAGCCAGATCCTAAAATAAAGGACAGCTTAGCTGTCATCCACTATGTAATGTCCTATATAAAGAGCCGAACAGGCTTAAGGGAGGGATAGATCTTTTTAGAGTGGAGAGAAAGTTTTGAGGAGAGAGAAAGTCTAGAGTAGCAATTATATTCTTGATTTCATTTCCTTCTTGTAAAATTTCTAACTCAATTAGTAAAGAGATTGATTGTTGATCTTAAAGATGTATTGAATATTACGAATTCTTGTGAGGTGTGTATTGTAGGATTTCCTACAACTACATATGGCGCTAGAAACAGGGAATGAAGATTAAAGATTAGAGATTGTTATTAAGATTGTTCAAATCAAGAAGACGATGAAACAAATTGATAAATCAGTTAAAGCAGAGAAAATTAAAATCAAGAAATGTAATAGAAAGTTGGAGTGTAGCTTGATTACAAAAACAATGATTAATGAATTCCATGAAAATATTAGAGGGAGAATACATAAACGAGATTTTGAAGGAAAGAAAATCATGACAATGGAGAAGGCATCACCCTTGAAAGATTGGGAAAAGCAAGATTACATTCACAAGAAAGAGAGATACCAAGAGAAAATTTAAACCACACATCTCCTTTGGTAATCACAGAACTACACTAAAGAAAATGAAAAATCAGCAAACGCTATAGAAGAATGGGCTGAAACAAAACTCTAGTTGATACAGGAGTTCGCGAATATAATATTTTACCATGCATATAAAGGAATGGGATACAAAGATGAAGAGATGTCTCCTTCAACTTATCATATTCATGGCTTTGGCAAATCTACAACAAAACCAAAAGGAGAAATAGAGGTGCGAATTTCTCTGGGAGAAATTGAAACACAAGTGGCACTATGCTTAGTGGATATGGAATCACCGTACAACATGCTGTTGGGAAGGCCATGGATACATGCGATTAAAGACGTAGCATCAATATTACATCAATGCATCAAATTTCCTATGCCAAGTGGGATTGGTGAAATTAGAGGAAGTCGATAAACGAGATTATGTTATCAAATTGAGGTGAAACAATATGAAGGACGTGCAAAGAAACGAAAAATCGCAGAAAAATGGCGAAGGAAGCAAAGAAATAAGAGGAATTTAGAGCTTATATGATAAGAGCAGAGGAAGGAAAAGGATACCCAATAAAATTTCTGGAGAAGGAACCGAGCTGCGAAGGAGATAAAAGAACCTACACCTATGGGAGAACCTAAGGCCGATACACTACTGATGGAACCAACAAAGGAAGTGAATGTTGGAACCAAAGAAGAACCCAAAATACTAAAAATTGGGACTAAGATGGAGCGGATGAAGAAGAAAGAACTATTGGTCTGTTGCGAGAATTTAAAGATATTTTCGCGTGGAACATGGATGAGGTGCCTGGAATAGACCCGTCTCTGTGGCATGTCATAGGTTGGAAATTGACAAAAATATAAGGCCATTCAAACAAAGAATCGAAAAATCGCAATAACATATCATCCTCAAATAGAAGAAGAGTTGCGAAGATGCTTGATGCAGGGAATCATAAGACAAGCAAAATATCCTAGTGGATAGCAAATATGGTCGTAGTTCCAAAGAAGAAAAAGGGGATAAGAATTTGTATAGATTTTACTATTCTAAATAAAGCCTGCCCGAAGGATAGTTTTCCGTTGCCAGATATTCCACAAATGGTCGAATCAAGAAAGCAGGAAATGATAGAATATCTTCTAGACGGATATAAAGGATACAATCAAATCCCTCTCGCTGAAGAAGATCAGGAGCATACTGCTTTTTTCTCTCCAAGAGGGTTATATTGTTATACAAAAATACCATTTGGTTTGCGAAATGCTGGAGCAACATACCAAAGGATGGTAGAAAAGGTGTTTGCAAAATGGATACACAAAACATTGGAAGTGTATGTGGATGATATGTTAATAAAAAGTAAAGAAGCAAAAATCATATCCAAGATCTCGAGAGAAATTTTTGAACAAATGAGACATTTTAACATCAAAGTAAATCCTTTAAAAGTGTATCTTTGGGGTCGACGGGGAAATTTTTTAGGTTACATCGTATCAAAAGAAGGAATACAAGTTGATCCAGAAAAGTGCAAGCGTTGGCGACATGCCAACACAAGCGACTTCGGTAAAAGATGTAATGGTTAAATGGACTCTTAGCTTCGCGGGAAGGTTCATTTTCACGATCATCGACAAATGTAAACATTTTTTCAATATACTCAAAAAGGGGGCGGTTTTAGATGGACAGACGATCATGCGAAAGCTTTTCAAGGAATAAAAGAACATCTCGATTTAATATATCTATTTCGCAAAAAGCGAAACCGAGAAGAATTATTAATCTATCTTGCGACAACTTGGCATGCGTTAAGTCTTGTGTTATTGCGAGTAGACGCAGGAGTTGAAAAACCAATCTATTACATCAAAGAAACCTTCAATGTCAGAGAGAAAAATTATTCAAAGATTGAAAAACTAATTTTGGCATTAGTTTATGCAAAAGATTTAAACTTGAATATATTTTCGGGCACATGAAATAAGGGTGTCAATAAAAAATACCAATCGAGCCGAGAATGAAAAATTCTAAAAGATCAAACAGAGTTGAAAGATGGAATGCACAAATAGGACATTTCAAAATCAAATATGAAATGTTATCTTCACCCAAATCGCAAGTTGTTGCAGACTTCTTAGCAGAATTTCCTTAGAAGATGATGAAGCTGTGGAAGAAATAATGGATGTAGAAGAAGAACATGGAAATCCAAGAGATCTATTAACGGAGCCAAATAGATGGGAAATATTGGTGGATGGATCATCAAATGGGGAAGGTAACGAGTTGGAATTGTTTTGATTTCGCCAGAGGGCAACAAAATGGCTTTTTCCTTCGATTGGAGTTTGCATCCACCAATAATGAGACAAAATATGAGGTGATACATGCAATCAAGTTCGCAATAGAAATGAAGTTGGAAAATGAGAATCACCATGATACGCAATTGGTCATTCTTCAAATAAAAGGAGAATACACTACAAATGAATCATCCATGAAGAAATACAAAAAACTTGTTGAGGAATTGTCACGAGAATCCCAAAATTAAATGGAGACACATATCAAGAAAAGATAATAGACTCATGAGATGCTTTTGCTTTTATCTCAAGTATGATGATGAGACCCAATCGCGAGATGCATAAAGATACAAATTACTTTTATCACCATCAATCAATAAAGAAGAAGAAGAAGAGGTAGATGTAATGATAATAGAAGGTGGAGAACAAACACCTAATATCAAGATTGGAGAATAGAATTTCATGCATACCGATGAGAGGAGAAACACCAAGGAATAGATTGGAGACGCACAAATTAAAAAGCCGTATAAAAATTATGAACTAAGGGATGGAATATTGTACTTTTAGATCCTTTAACGGACCTTCACTCGGATACTTAATACGAAAGAAGGAGAAGAAGTGTTAAAGATGTTACATAGTGCGATGTCCGGCAATCACAAAACATAAGATCTTTGGCATACAAAGCGAAGATGCAAGGTTATTATTGGCCATATATGCATGAAGATGCGAAGCAAATATCAAGGCGTTGCGAAGATTGCCAAAGGCACGGAAAGAAAATACATGCACCCGAGCACCATTAACGCCTTTGAACAAGTGTATGGCCTTTTGGAAAATGGGGTTTAGATATTGTGGGACCATTTTTAATGGGTCCGGGCAAAGAAGATATCCTCATTGTCACACAGGATATTTCACAAAATGGGGCGTATAAAGGCAAGACAACACATTCGCAAACAAAGATATTTTTACATTCATATTTGAGAATATCATATGCAGATTTGGAATCCCACATACTTGGTATCCGATAATGGGAAGCTTGATTTGAGGGACAGAATATGTGAATCACATTTAATGCATTTAAGATAAAGTGTGGGAAGTCAACTCCTTATATCCTCAAAGCAACTGACAGTGCGTGGCAACAAATAAGACAATCAGCAGATATATTGAAGAAAAATTAGAAGGGCATAATAGAGCATGGTGTGAATAGGTACATAATGCGGATGGGCTTACAAACACAACCAAAGCAGAAGCTACTGAATGTCACCTTCTCATTTTAACATATGGAGTCGATAAGTGCTAACAAAAATTATTATTCCAACAACAAAGAGAGAGTTTGGGAGAAAAATCTCGGTCGTGTAGAATCGAATATCGCAACACCAAGATTCTCGTGAAAACCATAAACGACATCTGCGAAGACATCGCAGTCGAAGTAAAAACGGTAACGGATGACGACAAATAAAATACGAGAAAGATGTGAAGATATAAGCGAGATCGAGGAGTGTTGCAGATTTGGCATTTGTACATTTGCGATACTTCGCAAGTCATACCCGAAAATAAAGGGACCCCATTGTCATCCACTATGTAATGTCCTATAAAGAGCCGAATAGGCTTAAGGAGAGAGATCTTTTCGAGTGTTGAGCAAGTCATTAAGAGAGAGAAAGTTTAGAGTGATTGTAATTCTTTAGCTTATCTCTTTTTCATCTTGTAACATTTTGGGAGTTTTATCAATAAAAATGATAATTGTTCATCTTAAATGATTTGATTGTGCGGATTCTTGTGAGGGGTGTAGTGTAGGATTTCCTGCAACTACATAATGGCGCTAGAAAGAGGGATGAGTGAAGATTAATATTGTGATTTGGAAGGATTTGAAGTAGTAGATAAAGAATTTCATATAATTTTCAACAATTCATTAAGATTAAAGAATGGCAAGAAGAAGACATACCTCAAAACAACCAACGACTGTTAGAAGGAGTAGGAGACTTGCTGGAGAAGAAAGAAATGAAATGGGAGAATCTTCAAGAGAAAATACAAGAAACAATGGAGAAAATCGAGTTCAATCGCCAATTCGGATACACCAATACAAAATAGAATCAAGATTATGACAGAGTAAGCATACACACTTGGCATCGGATTCTCGTAGATGAAATAGGGAAGAGAAGCAATTATGAGGTAATGGACAAGAGGAGAGAGATCAAGAAATGATTGGAGGAATAATTCATGGAAACGAAGAGATTACAACGTTAGAGGCATTAGACAACAACACGCGAAGAAAAGCGATTAGAAACAAGAACGTCTGAAATCGACAAGGCAAAATCATGAACTAAGGATGGAAAACGCGAGGTTACAGAACAGAAGGTCAAGGAGCACTACAAGATCAAGATCATAGGGGAAGAAGTAAGACGAAATATGCACAGAAAATGCTAATGAAGAAATTCAAGAAGAAATAAAAAATTCAGGATGAGGAAACGCCGCGAAAGAAGAGAAGTAAGGAAGATCATTATATCCAACATGGTGAAACTCTCCAAGATGGGCAAAACGATGGAAATCAAAGAGATAGACACCGCCAGGGTGAAATAATCAAGAGGATGGAGAAAATCGGGGAAGAAGGAAGGAGAATATTACATGGGAAAGTACAAAGAAATCACCAAGCAATTCAGATGAAATTGAAAGACATTATAATGAACAAGCACATCTAGCTCGAGAGGGAAAGATTAAGAGCAGAAATGGAAGAACAAGAATTACAAGAGACAATTCGCCAAAACAATCATGATAATCGAGAAAGGAGGCGTGAACGTAATCGCAATAATGTTAATATCAATGAAGAATACGATAGGACACTAAGGATAACCGAAAGACTAGAAAGAGAGAAAATGAAAGATATAATGGTGTGCAAATTCATGAAAGGAATGAAAGAGAAGATCGTAGAGAAAGACGAGAAGAAAATGATGATCAAGAGAATCAAAATGGATATGAACGCAGAAGAAGAGAGGCGGAGTTAAAAAGGCCATGGAAGATAATTCTAGTATAAATGAACAAATTTTGAAAGAGCTAGCGAAATGAGAGAATGTTAAATAATAAGAAAGAAGGAGGTAGGAGACAGCTTGGATGAAGCTATAGAAGAAGTCGCGAAAACCCCATCACAGAAATACAATTAGAAGGAATACCCCCAAAATGCAATTTGCCTACATTAACCAAAGATTTTGATGGATCAACTGATACAACATATCAAAGCTTATTTGAGATGTATGTTACAATGGGAAAATCATGACGCTATATTGTGCAAATACTTTGCATCAAGTTTAACAAGAGAAGCTCAAATGGTTTGAAGGCACCGCCAAAATACTATAGCATCCTTCAATCATTTATAGGCTATATTTTTAGGCGTACATAAGTAACAATTTCTCGCGACTGGCATTGAAGATGTATTTGGATTAAAGCAAAGGGTTGGTGAAAGTTTGAAATATTTGACCATGAGGTGGAAGACAATGTAGCGACATGGCGGAGTCGTGTTGATGAGAGATATCTCATTTTATCATTCATTAATGCTATGTTACAACCAACTGCATATACATTCAAATTTTGGAATTAAGAACACAATCACAATGACTCGAGTCATGAGAATTACAGAGGAATATATTGCTCTCGAGGAAAAACAAAATGAGATGGAATCATACCCAGTTAACACGAGTTCAAATGCAAAATAATGCAAGCTTATTACCTAAGTTGATAAATACAAGTGGCAGCACTTCGGGCAGGACAACCAGAGTTGAAAATGGGTGATAATCAATGAAGCTAGTATCTATGGGAGTCGTGACCAAGAAGAATACGAGAGAGAAAGAAATTTTTATAACCGTGGTGGAAATAACAAAATTCAAAGACTTGATCACCGCAAGAAAATTATGGAGGTCAAAGGCAAAATTATCATAGGGGACAAGGAAGCCAGATAGTATGGGAAGAAATCGAGATGCCACCTCGAATGCTAGCGTGGAGAAAATATGGGAAGCTATAATCTTGATGGAAAATATACCAACACCATGGAACATGGGAAATGAGCCACCTCCAAAGCGAGAGAAGCCATGAATTTTGTTCTTATCATCATTTCCATGGACATACAACAAATGATTGGGCAAAAATATAAAGAGAATCACTTTCTCGGATGATAGATCGGGGAAAATTAAATCATTTTCTAGTAAGGAAAGCTCAACCTCAAGCATTACCACCTCCTCCGAAATTCCCGAGAGGCGACACAACAAAAGAACGTGAAACATTTGTGATAGAAGTTGGGGCAAAAGCAAAAAAATCTGTTTTGTAACTCTATTGTACATTCGTATAAGACACTTGAAGATTTCCACGATATTACTCTCCTCAGGGGTTTCAAGGGATGCCAATGATAAAGAAATAATGAACACCGCGAAGACGCCGCAATTGGAAGAATGATGAAGGCATCATTTCTTTTACTCGCGGAAGAAGTACCCGAATGTGGAGGAATGCATGATAACCCATTGGTGGTGAGATTGAGATTAACCCAAAACCTAGTGATGATGAAGATGATGAAGCGGAAAACTCATGGGCAATCAATAGAATTTTAATTGATACTCGAGTTACTGTGAATATTTTTTTTTATCATACTTATAAAACTATGGGAGGAAAAGATGAAGATCTAATACCTTCAACGTATAAAATCTATGGTTTTAATGGTACCGCAAATAAGCCAAAAGGAGAAGTTCATAAGTGAATTCCACTGAAAGGATTGTCTTCTGAAATTCTATTGATGTGGAATCACCATACAATCGTTGATCAATGCGACCATGGTTACATGAGATCTTAGTGTCGACAACTTTCCATCAATGTATCAAAGTTCCCTCATCCACCGGGTGTTGGCATCATAAAGGGAGATTGGGTTGAAGGAAAGAAGTGTTATGAGGTTGATATAGAATCCTGCGAAGAAAGAGTGCGAAGCGGAGGAATTGGAAAAACAACATCAAAGAAAAACAAAGAGGTGGAAAGATTAATGGTAGATGTAATAGAGCAAAGAGAGGAAGAAATGCCGCAAAACCAAAAATGATGAAGATAAGAAGTAGAAGGTTTTATGAAATCGGACAAGAAAATGACAGGGAAAATTCAAAAATGCAGAGGCGAGAAAGTAGCAAAAATAATAGACTTAAAGAATAACTGTAATTGTTGATTGTCAGAGAAAAAATGGGGAGGAAGACGACAAATGTAAGTTGTTAAAAAAAAAAAAAATGTGAGTGGTGAAAATGGAGTTGTGTAAGAGTTGATATGAAGAAGAAGAAAATATATTTTACAAATGGCAAATACGTTGCGAAAGTACAAGAGAGCTTACATATCCAGAAGAATCAACAAAATAGTCAGAAAGAGGCGAAGTTACTATGGCGTACACCCTAGTTCGCGAACACAATTTCGCAAAGAGGCAAAGTACCTAAAGTGCGTCATAGTAGGCGGTACCTATATTACATATAACAAAAGAATTAACAAAATAATCGGAATGGGACGAACCTTCATGGCGTATGTAGGATCATAATATCGCAACGCATGAAGGCTCGCGGATTAATGAACAGCAGTGTCGCGAAGGAGTCATGAGGAGCTAAAATAAACAGCCCAACGATGAATAACAGCAGGCAAAATATAAAGAAGATTTGAGATCCAAGCGAGGTTAAGAAGTGTCGCGAGAGTGAATGTTT